>VZTL01017383.1:50986-68268 GCA_013400535.1 Scopus umbretta
CAGCAGGGCCGAGCAGGCGCGGAACCGGCCCCGACCCGCGGGGCGGCCGCTGACAGCCGCCGCCGTGGGCATCCCCACGCCGCCCCGACCCGCCCTCCCTGCCTCGGCTCTCCCCGGCGGCGGGCGGAGGCCGTGCCCCCGTCAGCAGAAATACAGCCCAAAGCCTCTTCAGCTTTGTGTCAGCCCCCGTCACCCCCCCATCCCGAGGTGGGTTTATTTGCTCTGCGGTGGATCAGAGGGCCGAGAAGCCAGCGCAAAAAGCAGCACGTAAATAATAACCAGACCTTTAAAGCGGGCAAGGGCCGTTAAAGCGGGCAAAACCAGCCTTACCGAGCTCGGTCGGTGCCTGTCCTGCGTTTGAGGTGGGCATACCTGGCCTGACACCAGATCAAAACTGGAGAAAGGATTCCTCTCTGCGCTGCATTTTCACTCCCCATGGTTAGAGGCAGGTACGCACCAGCCCTGCACACACTCACAGGACCCCAAAGCCCCGCTGCCTGGCTAGGAGGCTGTATTAACATTTCTTTTCACTAGGGCATGTATCAGCTCTGTTTGTCAGCCTATAATTACCGCCTTTTCGCACTTTCTTTCCTTTACAAAATTACCAGAACTCCCCGAATATTAGATCTGCACTTTTGCCACAGTATCCACCAGCATCAAGTTGTGTTTAGCATTAGGAGGACGAAGGAACGGGAAAACGAGGCCGCAGATAGGAAAGTGAATTTTAGCAGATGTATGTGGTTCCCCCTGGTTTTATAAAAACGGGCTGATGTCTATCAGGAATCGGCGCTGACATGAGGGGAACGATGATGCGCTGAGCTCGGCTATTACTTGCTGCCTCTTCCCGCTCCCATAGTTGGCAGGTGGTTGGGAGAACTGAATGGCAACTTGGGGGATTTACTGGGGAAATTAAAGTATCAAAGGAACAGGAAGGTCACAGGGGAAATGAGGGTACCAAAGAGCGAGAGGAAGGAGCATAGCATATAAATCCAGCAAAACTGACTTTCGTTAATTCATTGTTCATGGAACAATTTGTTTCACACTCTTAATTGGGTAAGATGGGGAAGACAGTGGTAACAACTCAGCAAGATCCTTTCTGAAGTAACAAGGCTGGGCAGAAAAGTTCTGTTTCTCCCTCCCAAATATCCCCTTCTCGTCAGTCATTACTGTCCAGCCCTAAAGATTAGGAGTCAGATGGTCGCAAGCGTAAGCTGCTATCTTCGCTTCTTCAATGCTGAATTTTCCCGGGGAGGGGTGCTGACGCAGGAGAGAAATATCACAGCTTGGTCAACCCTTGCACACAAAAAAAAATTACCGAGGAGTACAGTGAAAAAAAAAAAGCACAAGTGATACGTGTCTGGCAGAGAGAAGGCTCCCGGTCTCGGCAGCAGCAGCTGCTGCAAGGTTCGGGTGCCAACCTGAGCCTTGTGGAAGGGTATTTCCCCCGGCGGCGATGTGAGACACTTTGGCTGATCTGGGCCGAAACGCAGAGGGAAAAACATAGATGGCATTTCAGACTTGCATGAGTGCCCATTTAACACTGCGATCTGCCTGAGCTCAAAATCTTAACGGGAAAACAAAAAATGAAATTAAAAGGCGAAAATTGGAATTTAAAGGCTATTCAAATACCTAGTCCTGAACAAATGGCTTCTAGATATCCTTAGAGCTAACAGAGGTGGGCCTAGAGGGGATTAAAAGAAATACAAAAGCCTGAGTAATTGGAATAAGCAAACACTCTTTCCTTTTCCCTGATACTTGCTTTGGTCAGATTTATGCATAGAGAAATGAAGTGACGTGAGACTCCATCTTCTGCTCACTCGTTCCACCCTCACACTTCAGCACACGGAGTTCACTGGTCTTATCTGGCAACTTCTCCTAAAATAAAACAAGCAAAACTGCAAGAATACCAGCAATGACAAATAATTAATTTTTCCACAGAGTGTGATACCATAAGGGTTTGTGCTGAAAGCTGAACCTACCAGCAAGATTTCCAAGGAAGTTTCTTGTCTCTGGGCTTTGCAATTGCACTCGAAGAGAAAGCGAAAGGGGCTGCAAACAGCTCCTAAAGCAGGGGCGGGTGGTTGGGAATCCCCCCTCCACCCCCCAGCAAAATGCATTGGGGAGAATTATGCTTAATTCTGGATTACTCTTTGGTGCTGGAAAACAATCACTCGGTCTGGCGAAAATCTAAACACGAATAGTATCATAATAAATATTACACACTCATTTATTTTGCAGAAGCTGCTCTGCGCTGCAAGAGGGTGTTTCACCGGCAGATTGCAACGTTCCCCCGAACTGAGCGAGGGTTACAAAAGAATTGCTTTCTGCTGAAATAAAGCCCTTTTTCAAAAACAACAGCTAGTTAATAACTAACCGCAAGACGCCCGGTAGTTTAGTACAGGAAATAAGCTCATACTTCGGTGGAAGTGCAGGGGGACATTAGGTAAACAGATTAGCGGGGCTGCGACTTGGCCACAATATTGGTACTCTAGAGGTATGCTGACAAGAAGCACCGCTGGATTTTTGACTGTCCCTCTGGATGGTTCACGGCCGCTTCTTCCCCGTCTTGCCAAAAATACCGCTCCTCTGCCGGAGCCGTGTCTCCTGCGCGAGGTCTGTGCGAGAGACGTGGATCCTGCTGCCCACAGAGCCACTTCCTGCAGCAGGCGGCCGCGTTCGCGTAGCTTCTGCGGGACGAACAGATGGCAACAGAGCTGACCCGGACCGTACGTGTGGTCCCGCTAGGAAGCGTCCATCAGTGAAACCAATAAATTGCTGGGTGGGTGAGAGCATCTGCAGCGGTGCTTCTGTGGGCAGGAGGGCCTGTCCTGCTCGTTCGGTGTACGGCAGACGTTGGCACCACAGTGTGGAAGTTGTAGCTGTGTTGCAGTTCTTTTTTTCTCGCCGGTTCACAGCAGAAGGCTTGCTCTATCACGCCCTCTTCAAATAGCTCAGGGCTTTTAATCCTTTCATAAATTCACAGTTGTTCTGTGCTGTCGTTCTCATTAAGTAAAGGCAAATCTAAACTACCCTTGCCTGTGGTAGCTGTAAAACTCAATGGTGCTGCTATCCCACTGTCTTTCCTAGCTACTGCCTTGTCACTTAGGCATCAGGTCCCACAGCAATTCATATTTTACTTGGCTCTGACTGATGCAAACTCTTTGACACTACTCTCCTCCCTGGCAACTAGGTACATCTGGGGTTTTCCAGGATGAAAACAAAGGGATGGTGTCAAAAGCCAACCTACACTCTCCAGAGGTAATACAGGACGTTTTGAAAACGGCTGTGAGGTTTATTCATGGCAGTTGTGCATTTTCCGGATCACCTTTTCTACAAACAGAACCACAGCTGTAAATTTTGGGAGGCCTTTTGTATTAGAAAGCTACGAGGGCTATAAAGGTGAGAAGCGTATTTCAATAGTTTCTTCCTCACAGTCCTTGGACTTTTTTTTTTTTAATCACTAAAGAAATTAAGCAAAGAACTTGGAGGAAAGATTCATTTTGAGACTGAGAGGAGGCCAAGGGGTGGAAAGCAAATAGAAGGGCTTTCAGGGTGGGGAGGAGGCAGCAGTGGGTGGGTGCCGAGACTGGTTTTATTCAACATCCTCCTTCACGACCCGCAGAAGCGAGTGTGCACGAAGCCTCCAGGTCTGCGGATGCTCTTGACCTCCTTAGGGCAGTAAAATGCCACACCGATGGCAAAGTCGTCCCGCAGAATCTCACAAAACTGAATGAAAGGCACAGCGTTGGCATAGGAGCTTCCGTGTGGATAAACGTAAGGTAATGAAAGTAGAGGAAAATAATCTGGACCAAAGCTCCTCAGTGCTGATCCTGGAACTGGCTGGTCACAGCCCAGGAAAGAGATCCTGAAGTCACTCTTGACAGTTGTCTGAGATCATCAGCCCAGTGTGCGTCTGCACCCAAAATGAGCCAACAAAATGTTGGGCAACATCAGGAAGAACACTGAGAAG
This sequence comes from Scopus umbretta, assembly GCA_013400535.1. NCBI lineage: Eukaryota > Metazoa > Chordata > Aves > Pelecaniformes > Scopidae > Scopus > Scopus umbretta. The sequence continues at coordinate 54,957 of VZTL01017383.1, forward strand.
AAGACAAAAGGCATCACTTTGCTGCTATGTGTAGCCTCAGCGTACCACGTACTGAGTCCGGCTTCCATGCCCGGTGTCTCACAGAGAATAGGAACATACCATTAATTAATCGGTGCAGCAGATGGAATTACATCATGACTAGTGGAGAGTCTGAATAGATTAAATGTATTTTAGCTGCCTCCAGCCCTAGAAAACAGCAGTGAGAGATGTGTGTGCTTTGACATCCTTGGGCAAGAAGTCGTGCTTCTTTCTGAAATAGAGGCATTAGAGCGAAGTCGTTAGTACATATCCTGCTCTCATGGTAGATAAAGATGACTCCCTTTGTCCTTCTAAACAAAGATTTCCCAAGTATGGTGGTGCACCTCTATTAGGGGGTTGCTTGGGCTTTAGAAATGCATGATGGCATTTCACCAGTCGCATCCTAATGCTTTAGGGTAAGGCCGGTACTTGATTTAAGATGATTAACATGCCAAGAGGTTTATTTAAAATGCCTCTTTGTCTTTCCCTAGAGGCTCCTTACATGGCCTCCACCTGCGGTAGAATCAAACACCTCGTTATTGACTGAACCCACTGCCAACTGGCATTAAGAAAAGAGTCTTCTATTAAACAGTATTCTACTCGCAGACTTTGTCTGCAAAGCAACAGAATTTCAACCCTTAAAAAGTCATTTAACCCGTGCAGATGTTGGAGCCAAGAATGAGACCGAAAGAGCAAGATCACACTGTTTGAAAAGAGCAAGAAATTTAATAATTACTGAAGTGCAAGCCTGTTCTGGCCGTTGTTTTGGTGCCCGAGTCTCGAGCAAGAGTCCCGGCGGTGAACAGCCTGTGCCTCTTGATCATGTCTTATCCATGTATGGTTATATTTGCCAGCTGCAGAAAAGTATTTGAGAAAAGTTACGCAGTCAGTGACCTTACCATTCATTTTGCTGTGTTTCTGTTGCCAGCTGACTCGACCGAACGGCACAAACATTCCAGCTACCAAGCAGATCCTTGCAGACTGCTGAATTTTGAATGCTTCGCACATTAAAACTGTGATTTCTGGCAGGCTCAGGAAGCTCCTCTTTTCTGCACAGGCTTCTCTTGGAGAGCAGAAGGCACTTTTTTTTGTATAAAGGTACATTGCTTTCAAAAACACCAGAAGAAAAATGCAGTCTGCATGACAAAAAAGATGCAGAGCAGAGAGGATTAAGGGCAGTACAATGTCAAATCGGAGAGGAGGGACGCTTCAATCTGCAGCTAGGAAAAAACCCACATGAGAAATTATCTCCCTGTGCTTACGTGAGACGTATGCAACTTCTAGGTATCCAAAGAAAACAGAAGTTGCTCGAGAACCCCGATAAATCCTGTCTTACCAGTCCAAACTCCACAGGAGAAAGGTGGACTGAATTCTGCTTTGCTACAGTCACGTAAACCTCGTGTGATTTTACTGACTTCAGGGAGCGTACTGGTAAATACTCCTTCTATTTATTATAACTGCACATCTAATTAAACAGCTTACAAAGGTGGGTGTGAAGGAACATTAGACTGCTAACGGGGGACCCACGGCACGAGCATACGTTGCTTTCTGTCCAGTGCTGTGGGATTTCACAAACAGTTCAGGAAGAAAAAACACAGTAACAGATGTCTGCTCGAGGCACATAACCCCTTCGGCTCCAAGGGGTACGTTTTTGGCTAACGAAACTGCTTAGTCCCAGAAGCTAACCAACGGCCACTTTGTGCATCTTACGCTTCGCTCTATTAAGAGGTATAATGAAATGCAACACATCATTTTCTGTACTTGGATTTATCCCTTTTGCTACCACCTAGCATTGTGACACAGCGTTAAATCTTCTCTTCTGGCTTCTGCTCTCCTCCCACCTGCCATTTTATTTCTTCTTTTTCCCCTTCTTGTTTCTCTCCGCACATTTATGTATTTTTACGTTACTTAGTTTTTATTCAGCTCCCCTCTGCATTAGCCTCAGTATTAGGCAGCCTGGAAATCATCCTGCCCGAGAAACACACAATGCATCGCAGGCAGTGCAGCTACAGCACCGCTACAGAAAAAAAACAGCAGCAGAGAGCTTCAAGCAGCAGAGAGCTTCAAGCAGCAGGCCCCAGTACCCATCCTTAATGAACGATGGCTCAAGGAAAATGATCCCTCTCCTGCCGGTGGAGAGAAGCCACTCATCGACACAGGAAAACCCGGGCAGAACAAGCCTGGATGCACAAAGCAACTGGGGGAACAGGTATCCGACACTGCTGGGCGTAATGTGTACCAGTGACAACGCAAAAGGCGTTTGGTCTTCTCAGCAGGTCCACGTGAAATGTTCTGACCGGGCCGAAACAGAGATGCTGAATGCTGAGAGAAACTCGGTCTGCTGGCAGCTGTGGCAGGGCATCCCCTCTCTGCCCAGGCGTTACAGGGATGTCGTGCTCTTCCACCCAATCCAGCTGGGGCTCAGGGCGGGTTTCTGTCGGCCTTGATGCTTCAGGAGTTGAAACAAAAGCCAGATTTAGCGAGAGGCTTCCATGCTCAGGACGGCTAAAGAGGAGCCAGCTGACAAGAAGGCTGCTTTGAACCAATGTTTAGTTTCACGCCTACGTTCTTATCCTTCCTGCTGTTATAAAATGTTCTTCCGTTATTGGAGTGAGCGACTGTGATCCCGCAGTGACTCACGTTTCCATGTCTTTATCTAGCTGTATTACAGTTAAAGAAAAATCCCACTCCAACTGCTGTGCAACTGCACAAAAGGCATTTTACAGATGCCAACAGCACCAGAACACGGCCCAAACTGCAACAACGTGGTGAACGTTTTAGTAGGGCCTGTGGTCCGCTCTGCAGCCGGCTGTCGGGGAACTGGCGACACAGCTTGATTCAAAGCGCATGAAAAGCTGCTTAATCCCCAACACGTTTACGCAGCCGTTCTAGATGCCTGGGCTCAGCCAGCCAGCAATGCTGCTGAAAAAAAAAAAGAAACCAACCACATAAATACACGCGTCCATAAAAACCACCACAAGAAGAGCATTGCCCAGATCGAGGAGCATCCATTGCGCAGTGTTTGTTTCCTCCTGGTGGACCAGCATGTGATTGCAATGCTGGCCTCCACCATTCGAAATCACCCGTTAGATTAAGGGTGCTTGAATTAAATGTGCAGAAAACACCTGTAATTTACAGCCGTCTCCTCTTCAAGAATCCTGATTCTAGAAGCACTTGAACATTTGACATTCAGGCTATTTTGAGGAGTCACACTCAGTTGCTGCAGAGTCAGTACTTTAATTTGTTCACCTTTCATTCGAATAAACACATGTTGGAAAATAACAATGTAGAACAGAAATACAGTCTCACTCTGGGACAGGAATCCTTCACTGCTTTAATACGAAGGATTTGTACCACGTTTTCATGTAGGAGTTTCAATGTCATGTGAAAATTGCACATTTGCAGAAGAATTTCTTTATGGTTAAAAACTTGGCAAAGATCTAACCAATTCACTTCATATTCTAGAGGTGATTTGAGGAAAGCACTACCAAAAGAGATTTCAGAAAACACTGGAGCAGGCAAGCACTCGGAACAGCAGAACTGACAACCTATTATGGCACTACGGAAAAAAAAAAAAGTGAACTGTTCTCTGTGATGCTCATCAAGACTGCTGGCAAGTTTGTTTACTCAACTTCAAGTATCACTTTTCATTATCACGTCCAAACAGCTCACGTACATGACTAACGGGAACTTTCAGGCACAGTACAGAAAACTGCATGTGTGTCAAGATAAAATTTAACCACTTCATGTCGACATTTATAAATGTGACACTTGTCCAAAACAAACCGACCGGGATGTAAATCAGCAAAGACTCAGCTCCTGCATCTTTGCTTCCCAGGAACAAAAACTTCTCATGGAGCCCACTTCCCTGACACCCAAACCCCAGGAAATGTTTTAGTGGCAGACTCCAGGAAATAGTTGTATGACTCCGGAGACTCATCTGAAACTTCAGGACTGTGTCTCAGAACACTAATGCAGTTTTCAGTGAACTTTTATTCCTTCGTGAGCAGCCAGGCTTTGCTGCTAACGGGAAAAGAAGTCTCAGAAGGAAAACCCAGCCCAAGCACAGGTTTAGCACAGCAGCATTGGCATACAGCACTACTCACAGTGTAGCTCTCCCTTGAAAGAAACAGCGCACCCGTGAGATAACACAGACGTTACAACCTCGAGATTAAGATGAGCTCACATGTGTATTTGACAAAAATACAGAAATACCCAGTGTCACGTTCTAGTAATACAGAAATAGCTTTGTTTTGGATAAAAGCAATGTATTTGATAATTTAAGGTTAAAACAACTTTCTATATGCATCAGTACTCGACCAAGTAAAAAAGACCAAGTACCTTTACCGTCAGGAAAGGAAAAAAAGATAGAAACTAAATCTATTTGACTGCAACTTCTTACAAGCAGAGGTCTCTCACAGACTGTAGTTGCCCCCACTACAGCGCTCCTCCTGCAAACCCTCTTTCTCTACCTCTGTGCCACCTTCTCCGCTTTTCGTGCCTTCTGCCAAAGTTCAGACCAGTCAGCCAAGACCCCAGCCTCTGAAAGTCTCACACTGAGAACATGCAAAACATTTTCTTCCATCTTAACCACTCGCACCAACCACGCCCTTAAAAAAAAAATTAAATGCAACCTCTACTGCCCCGATGATTTGGAAGAATCTTTAAGGGTCGAGGTTAAAACGTCAGCTTCTTGGAAAGGCCTTTCCTCTAGCTCTGAGGTAGGCTCTCTGTCCCAGGACATGGAGAGCTCAGTCTTACACAGGCCGTAATTAGGCTAAGGGACCAGGTTTAATACAAAACCGCCCTCTGCCACCTCGCTCTTTGGGTTTTGCATTGTAGTCATTTGCATGTTAATACATCAAAGCTGTTTCATTCACGGAAACCAACACGACAGCCATTAATGTAACCCTGACAAGCGCCATGCAAAAGGAGAGCAAGAGCTCTCCCTGTCTCAGCCTTCCCTTCCCCCTTGTTTCTAGCTGTCGCCCAAGCCTTTCCTTGTTCCATGTCAGTTCTTTTGGTAAAATTAGCCAGACCACATTAACAGTTAGCCCAGGGAGGCAGGAGTTAAGACACATAGAGCCTAAGGCCACTTAGTAAGAAAGGTGTGCCTCCTCCCTCCGCAGCGCAGTGGGAAGAGTCCTCTGGAACCAGCCAGAGCAATGATGAAGCAGACAGGAACGATGGGGTGAGGTTTTAGTTTTTATTTTAGCTTCTGGAATAAATCAGCATAGCCTCCCCCACCGAAGCGTCCTGTGGAAGTTAGCTTCACTGCTAGAGATTGCAAGTGAAACTAAGGCTTTCTAGCAGCAAAGACAACCCTGCCAGTCACTCTGAGCACTTTGTATCATTCCACTTGTCAATTAAGAAAGCTCTCACAGAGACCACCTTCCTCATCCTACTCTGAATATAGGCCCACAGTTCTGGCACTATATTCTTGATACCACATGGCAGTAGGGCTAAGTTTCAACACTGCTGTGAAATCGAAGGTAAAGTTGCCCTTTAGCCCCATCTTAATGTTGTCTGTTCAGAGTTTGCCATTTTAAATTTGGTTGGTGGTTTTTTGTGTTTTGGGTGGTGGGTTTTTTTGGTTGTTTTTTTTTTTGTTTTGTTTTTGGGTTTTTTTGTTGTTGTTGTTGTTTTTTCCTCATCGAAATCTATCCAGACCTCTGACTTTAGAACCTCTCCAGCATTTTAAGATCTACATTTTGAACACACTTTCTACTGAATAGCCTCAGACTAGTACACACATATTTGAAAATAATTTAATACCTATTTTCTGATGAAGTACATTCTGTGCGTCACTTTAGTTCCATACTCAATGAGAGGGTACGCACACTTTACAGGACAAAAAATTTAAACCATGACTATTTAGTATAAATTATGCATTGTAGTGATTAAAACAAGACAAGCACCAGAGAAAATACACATGCTGAAGCCTGATGTATATACTACACTGGAAAGTCTTCAGTGACGTGATGAAGAATTTGTGGGTTTTCCCCCAATTACAAGCGAGCAGAGGATTTGTCAGACATTCGTTTTGTAGCTTCTACTGTCCACTCTACGCCTCCTTCCTCTTGATGATCAGAGGCCCAACGTTGTCACCAGTTTCCTCGTTGTGCTTTGTGTGAGAGCCATCACACAGCGGGAACTGAAAAGAGAAAGAATAAACACATCTAAAGTACATCCAGAGTCAGAATTAAGAACCTAGGTTGAAAGTTCATTAGAACATCTCGTTAAATCTGCTGTGAGCGCAGAACACAACTTTTGTGCTGGCACCTCGGGTCTCCCTGAATTTTGGCTGAACACTGGTTTTGTCCACGCGAGCGCAGAGTGGACAAGAGGCTTGTTAAGAAAAAGGAGCATCTCGGCTCCACTCTGGTGTTCCTGCCTCAGACCAGCACGAGGAAAATGCAGCCCATGCTGACCTTCAGCAGTGACCTACCTGGAGCACCTTGCTCTCAACCTTGCCCCATGCTCTGCTTTCCCAGGCGACAGCCAGAGTTGAGTGCAGTTACAGAACGTAAGTGGGGTGAGGAAGAGAAACGGGAGGAGATCCTTTGCTGAATTTTTTTCCTGGTTTTCCACAGCACGTGATGAGAAAAAGAACAGTTTCCCTAGCTCATCTCTTAAATAAGAGAGATACCTACGTGTTGGTCCTGCCTCCGAGACAGCTAGAGTGGCAAGCTGCCTTTGCTTCGTCCTGACACAGCTCGCTCTTCTCATCGACACAAAGGTCCCTTTGTGCAAGCCGGCTTTGACATTAGGATTTTGACCTGCTAATGGAAATAAACTGCACTTCCAACTAACATGGCTATTCACCAGGGGGTTTTAAGGGTAGCACTGAGGAGGTCATTTGAAGAAATGTTTGTTCCATTAAAAAAAAAAAAAAAATCCTCCTAGAACAGCCTGGTCAGAGCAAGACCCATGGGGACTCCTTTAGCCGGCTGTAACTGCCCAGGTCCCAGACCAGTCACAACCACCCTGCTCCTGGGCAGCTCTTTTCACATGCAAGAGCCAAAGGACATTCTGTGAAGCAACAAGAGTGAGGTTAGATTCCACCACTTCTCAAGGATGCGTTTTCAGGGCTACGCCTCTTCTGCAGAGGAAACTCTGGAAACGATCGCAGAAATAACACACCGGTATTTTGCTTTCAGTTACTATTTTGTTTGCTTAGAAGCATGGGAATTCTAAGTTGGGCATTACTCAGCTGTTGCCTTTGCAACAGCAATGTTCCCTCGCAGTACAGTCCCAATCAAAGAGTCTTCCGACACTCCACTGATCCCATTGTTTGTGCTTCAGTCACAGCCCTTGAAAAAAATTAACACCCTATCACCCACGATTAGTTAGAATAAAAGATTTCAAAGTACTGCATGAAAACAATATAATGAAGACAATATACTTGCAAAAAAAAAAAAAAAAAGAAAAAAAATCCCAGAGCTCTGAAAATAAAGCCACATGCCCTGTAGGGTACGTGTTGTGGGGGGAGAGAGGCGAGGTGGAGAGTTTTTTGTTTTTTCACAGTTACAAAATGTCAAAACCTGCACTATAAATGGCAGGTGATGCTTCCAAATAAAGAAACCCTGAATTCACAGAATACTCATGCAAGCCGATTCATGCAGGAACTTCATCATCACATCAGTCGTTTGTGACTCAATGAGTAGGTACTGGCAGGTACTTGGCAAAAATCTGAGCCAACAAGAGCATATGTTCATGGGACACTGACCAGCTTCCAACCCTCCAACTGCTCCTGGGGCAGTTGTTTTTCCATGCAACACCATAGTCCGCTGGTCTTCACAGAAGCATCAACCCAGCTTCCATCAGACATTAACATCTCACATGCCCCAAGGAGGCGATCCCAAGGTCCAGCTACAGCAACGTCATTGCTTCAAGTTTGCAAGTGACAACAATGGTGGGATTCATAGGTCTTCAGATAGCATTGAGACATCTTTAACAGCTACCAACTCTGACTGCTCTGAATTTATCCTCTGGGTCAGCTGGTCTCAGAACCACTGGCTCTCAGAAGCTGGGACGCGAGAATTGAGCTTCTCAGGGAAAACCAACACAACACAAACACCACTGCTACTTTTCCAGAGTGCCTACCACTTGGTCACATTGAAGACCAGATACTCAATAGATAGATCCTGGGCCTGACACAACATGTTCATCCTTGATTAAGATAAAGCAGGCTAGCAATAGCAGCCAAAGCTCAAACCCTGAGGGAGCTGTGCAGTCATCTGGACAGCTCAGCGTTATTGCCCTTTACAATGAACAGGTTTAGATTCTCTACCGCTATTTCTTCTGATGTTCTGCCACAGTATTCCCTGACCCGCAGCCTGACGACTAATACTTCTCTGGAAGACACAGAGGTTTGCAGGACATTGCAAATGCAAACGAATTCATCTTTTTCCTCCCAGCTCACACACTTAAAAATGCAGAGGGGTAAGAAAACCAATGTTCTAACCTTAGACTAATTACAGTTTGGCTTTAAGACAAAACTCTTGCCTCCACGCTGGTAAATTTGAACACTGGGGTTTTTCTGCAAAACTTAACAAGCAGTGCTATGAAGTGCCTGCAGAGCACAACACTGAAGAGGAAAGGGCCATGTAAAGATTTACCTACCCCTGCTTTAACAGATAATTACATCCCAAGAGTTATTTGAACATACCTTGTGTGGTTGTGGGGTTTTTTTTGTTTGTTTGTTTTTTTAAACACATGCACTCCATGAAGACTTTGGCCAGCACAAACAACCAAAAACAGCCTTTAAAGTATACTATTTTAGGAAAAAAAAAAACCAAACCAAAAACAAACCAACCAAACAAAACCAAACCCACAAGTGAAAATAATCTTGCTCTTTTTTTAAAAGTTGCCCCCAAACCCCAAAACATCCAGGTATAGTCCAACTGTTTAGTTGTTCCCCACACAGGAGGAACACCATGTGAAGCCAGCTGTAGTGCATGCGCGCCATCAGTACACACAGAAATATCCTATGGTTCATAACGCTACTGGTTCTATTAACAGCTTGATGCCTCAGATGAGGCTAAATCTGATGAGAAATGCTCACATAATCATACAAAAGGACATTTCTTCTAACCTGTATACAGAATAGAGATCCCCATACACCACTTATTTGAGAAAAAACACAGCTGGTACTTACTGCTCTTGAAGTAATTGTAATTCCCTGCATTGACAGTGCACACATTCTACCATTTTGCCATCATATAAACGTTATCTTACCAACTTTAACAGGATCTGAGTTTGAGAACTGTAAGAAACAGGTAATGCTAGCTAACTACGTCCAAACATGACAAGCAGGCGAGAACGACAACGAATGTCTCTGTATTTTATTACTACTTGGCAATAACTGAACATGAGAAGAAGCACGCACACCATCTTCAAGATCATGCTATCCACCATACCAGGTCAACTGATCAGGGCAAGAGGAAGGCAGCAAAACTGGAAACTGCAGTCTTTGAAGCACGACATGCTGATTAAAACACTCGTTATTAAGTATCAGTAAAAGAAAAGAAACAACAAATGCCTTAAAAATTTTCCACTGACCTCCTTAATGCCTTTACAGGACCTTTCAGATCAGTGTTCTAACAACAGACTCGTTATAAGGTAGCCCCATCTACTTCGTTTTAGTGTGATTACAGAGCCCTAACTCAGTACGACAGTACGTTCCTAAACTGACAACACCCCTTCAATATATGCCAAAACGTACTTCTTCAGATTCTTATTTCACACTGTGCCGGTTTTGGCTGGGATAGAGTTAATTTTCTTCGTAGCAGCTAGTAGAGGCTGTGGTTTGGGTTTGTGCTGACAACAGGGGTGATCACACAGGGCTGTTTTCGTTGCTGCTGAGCAGCGCTGACGCTGAGCCAAGGCCTTTCCTGCTCCTCAGCCCACCCCACCAGCGAGCAGGCTGGGGGGCACAAGGAGCTGGGAGGGGACACGGCCGGGACAGAGGACCCCCACGGACCCAAGGGATGTTCCACAACATACAGCGTCACGCTCAGCACACATTGCTGGGGGAACAAGGAAGGGGAGGAACATACGGAGTGATGGCGTTTTGTCATCCCAAGTCACCGTTACACAGCCCTGCTTTCCTGGAGACGGCTGAGCACCTGCCTGCCGTTGGGAAGTAGGGAATTCACTCCTTGTTTTGCGTGCATGGCTTTTGCTTTACCTATTAAACTGTCATCTCAACCCATAAGTTTTCTCATTTTTACTCTTCCGATTCTCTCCCCCATCCCACCGGGGTGGAGTGAGCAGGCGGCTGTGTGGCACTTAGTTGCCGGCTGGGGTTAAACCACGGCACACACAAAGAAAGACAGTGTCGAACAATAGCTAGAATATTGGCAGGAGCTGCAACGCAACCACTAAAACCCGACACTATCTTCCATTTCTGTTTAGAAAACAGAAGTAGGAAGTAGAAAGTACAAACACCAAGGTTCAAGTTAGGTTTTTTTTTTTTTTTTTCTCCCAGAAGCACTGAAGGACATGCCTATTGCACTACTGTAACTCAAGGTAAAACCAAATTCAAATATTAAAATGAAGTGCAGATACTCAGAGCAGCCCTTTTCCTCCCCATTCTTCTTTTCTGAAGCTGTAGCCCTTAAGGCAGCTTCCAATGCTGGACTCTGGCTATCAGCTGAGACTTACCAGAAATATTTAACAGCAATGCTGCTATACACATGCATGATACCTGCCTGCTGTACAGCCACCAGCACTGCACATAAATGTACACGCTTCCCTGTTATAAATCATACAATATGTAACTTAGTCCACGGAGCACACTGTGGCAACGGCAGGGGCGAGGAATTTTGTCTTTCTGTTCAGACTCCGGACAGAGCAAAGACGACAAGCCCATCTCCACAGGACTACGTCAGAATCAAGTCGTGATGCTGTTTAAACCTCAGTAGTTTTTAGTGTTCAACCAAATACAGCTACAAATGCGTAACTTCCCAAGTTATTTCCACCCACAAGGTAACGAAGTCAGATCTGACAACAGCAAGAAGCGGAAGTTAAGTTACAGTACCTGGAAAATAACAGAGTGTGGCCCGATGAGACCCATGTCTAAGGCTTGAGAAGCCTAGTGTTCAGTTCACTGACAGAGAGTGCGCTAGATTTCAAGGCTCTTGGCCTCAGATATCTCGCTTTGAAGGTCTGTATTGTATTTTAGTCTCCACACATTAGCACCTTGACTTCTAAGAAAGCTTTTAACTGTGTGCCATTGGTAAATGGAAATGACTACTCATGCAATCCGCTTTCTCATTACAGATCCCAGAACTACCACTACAGCTAAATTATACAGATCTCTGCTACATAAAACCTCACACACTTCTACCTCAGATTTAAATCTCATCTTAGTGTTATTGAAAGGCTAGGTATCACGCCGGTACCACTAATTTTAGGCAACTGAGGCAACACAACTTCATACGCAAGCTGGACCAGTGTCTAGGTCAGACTCTTAATTGCTCAAAAATAGAGGCTTAAAGATTGCCATCATGATTTCACTGGCTTTACTGCAGGATTACCCGTGTAGCTATTTTGAGTTGCTAAGGCACAAATGCATTAAGTCCATCTGTCTAGATTCTTCAAAAGCTTTTAACCACAATGACTTCTGTTTAGATCGATGATTCCATCACCACTGGAAACAGTTTACCGCTGTAGTCATTCATGCAGCAAAAGGTAGCTATCTACAGTACGCAGTGGTCCTACAACAATAAGACAGGGACAGAACAGCAGTACCACCGTAACACCATCTGCGCAAGACGGGCTCTTCCAAAACCATTCCGCATTCACCCTGCCTACAAGATTTAATGATGGGCTCAGACATTGCAAGTGACCATTTGACACCAGCTCTGGTATACCAAGAGACTTCTTAATGGATTTGCGTTATTAACACCATGAACTAGTAGCCAGGTACTTTCTGACTGACAGAGTAAGCTCCCAACTTCCTTCAGTAAAAGGTGTTTTAAAATCCTCTCAGACAGTGGTTCCTGAGCCTCTGCTGCCAACAGGCCAGTCCTTTTGTATACGCCTCAGTATTAGCAAAGGCAGCACACAAAATGGCATCTGTCAGTCATGACTGCGATTGTTCCATGCAGCAGCTCTCCTTTCAAGGGATCTGCTTCTTCAGAGCTATAGAAACATTTTGTTCACTATTAGCACTGATCTACAGGCTTTACTCTGAGTGACAGCATAAATCTACATACTTTTACGGATTAAAATACTGCTACATCTCACTGCAGGATAGTTTAAGTGAAGTTAGTTTCCTCTAAATAAAGCAGTTTGAAAATAGTTTTGTTGAAAGATGCATGCACATGAAGGAAATTGGACCATTTATTCTTCTCTTACCTTCTTAGATCTCCAACAACGACAGTACACAGCCTTGTCTCCCAGATCTTCCATATCAAATGCATGGACTACCTTGGGGTTATCCTTCTGGATATGGGGATTCACCATTGCTTTGCAGCACTTGTCTTTAGAGAGAAATTTTTTGTAAGCTAGATACCCAACAGCAGCTGCTCCAGCAGCTAAGGAGACTGCAGCGATCCATTCAACTAGAGTAAGAGAGAAGGAAAAAAGAGAAACTGTCACTTTTTGACCACAACGTTCTATTAAAACTCCTCAGTAGTAAGTGGCTTCACGCTTGTGGCAACACCTCTGCTTTCCAACAGAACTTTTTGTTCTGTAGTGGTAACACAGGACTTCAACTAGGTGAACGTCAAAAGAATACATTCTTCTAATCTACTCCTTTCTCCTGCTCAGAGTTCTCCTTCACCCCAATTCCTTCTACACAAGGGTGAGGATTAACCTGGCAGGGTTTGGGTGGGTTTTTTTAACCTTTGGTTTAGGAACCTGCGATACCAACATCGGTAGTACAGTTTTTCAAAGTTCAGCACGCTAAACCAACTATAAGTACACTCTGTAGCAGCAAAAGACCCTGGGTTTTGTTTCAGTTGCAGGAAAGTCACTAAAGAAGAACGCTCACCATCAACAAGCCAAGCAGGATCCCCCCATGGTATGGGTACTGAGTAGTTTTTAATGTAACGCATCTTGCGACTAAAAATGTTAGCAGGTGCTTGGCAATGGGGAAGTTATTTAATAAACTACCACTTCAGAAGAGTAACAAAAGCCAGCTTAGATTAAATCCCTACTGTGCTGTACATAAAAGAATACGCATCCAAAAAGATTATATTTAAGAATACTAGCACGAGTTTATTTTAACTGGATTAGGTCCTGACTCTCTGAAAGACAGCTTCCATTAAAAGAAAAAAAAAAA
>VZTL01017383.1:79020-91038 GCA_013400535.1 Scopus umbretta
GATGGTTCCAAACAGCATTAATATAACAGCAGCAGTGTATGCATGGAGTTGGTAGGAAGTGAGTCTGTGGTCTACAGTGCATTTTGTGCAAGAAATGAAGAACATAGCTGGCAAATATCAAAATCCATGTTTTAAATATCAGTGTGGAAAAGGGCTCTGGTTGTGGTTTTGTGTTGCTTAGAGAATTAAAACAGCTTTTAGTGATGGTGCCTGCAGTTTATTTTGGTCTTCTGATAGTCTGCAGTCTGTTTTTTTAACTGAAAAAAGAGAGACATTTTTAGGGCTTTTTTTTTTTTTCCTTATTACTCATGCTTATAGCCATTGAGTGTCCACAAGTACTACACTGAGAATATTTATCTCCTTGTTATCAAAGTACCCTTTACAGTCTTGTTCCAGTAGCTTTTTTGGGAGAGGAGCCTAACTGCTGATGAAGCATGTTAAACTGATGGAGCAACTGTTAAACGGGCCTTCCAGTCTTTGCCAACTTTATACTTTTATGAAATACATCCTGTATTATACTTTGTCAAAGAGCACTAGTCTGCACATTCAGAGGTATTTCCAGCATTTAGAGCTTACCATAGCGTGTTTTACATCTGTTACAATTGAATTTAACATTTGTCTCGTGCTGCCCACAGAGCTATTTATTCTATAGTGTGTGCGGTGCAATGAAAGGTGATAATTTGAAGGCTTTGCTGTGCCTGTCTCCAGTAATTGTTGTTTAGCATTTGTAGCATTCTGTGAATACTCCTTTATTAGCCACACCTGGTCACGGATCCTGCTTACTTTTGTGCTCTGCTGCTGTTCTGCCGTTACAGATGGGAGAAGGAGTTCACTGTTGCAACCAGTTAGAGGAGTAGAATTAACAGTATTCTCTTCTACTCTGTAATATTTCCTACGTCTGAGAGGATTAGAAGATTTATTCCTACCACTGTACTCGGCTTAGCTGTTTTCTCTGTAGAAGTTTATCCTGGCTGCATTGGGATAGTGTGGCATGTGTTGGAGCTCTTGATAGATGCTTTTATGCTGTGACGTTCACCAGTGTTTGAAGTAACTGATACTTCTGTTTGCATCTCTTGGCAGACAAAATTTTGGTTTTGTATATGCTCATAAAAGACGTTGCGCTGGTATATGCTGTAATTTGCAGCGCTGACTTTCTCTTTTGAAACCAAATCTGCACTGCTTTGAGTTATAGATGCTGTTTGGTAGCCTACGTACGTCAAAGTCTTGCACCAGCGTTTTCTATACCTGTAACTAAAAATACCGGTGTAGGCAAGGCCTTGGAGTAACCAGACCTGCATCATGCAGCTATGTAGTGATACTCCATAAAACGTGGACAAAACTGCTGGAACCAATTAATTTAAAATTACAGGGAAATCTTTAGTGTTGCCTGTGTAATGCCTTACATGCATGCAGTTCTCTTGCACTTCTGGATGACGTTTCAGCACTTTGTGCTTTGTAACTCTTCAGCCTTGTCTCTTGACACAGCAATGTTTTGGGCTTCTTGTGAAGAGCATCTTTGCTACTTTGTATAGAGAACTTTTGTATTCAACATCTCATTTTTTTGTGAATATGTGAAGTCATGAAGCTGTTTTTCTACATTGACTTGCTCTAGAGAATCATCACAGCTGTTCTGCAGGATTTGGCTCTGGACACTGGCAAGTCAGTCTGACTTATGGGGGACGTTCTGACTATGTCCTTGCACCATTTCAAAAGATGTAGGAAAGCTTGAAGCCTAAATCTTGCAGCTTTCCAGCTAATTTTGCTTTGACTATGAAGCTTAAACAGCCTAGGTAACAGTATAAAGCTGAATAGTTCTTTGTTATTATCACAGCTTGATCTGAGCTTCTGTAGGTAAAGGCTCAAACCATTAACACTGTCCAACTCGATTTACAAAGTTTGATCGTGTTACCATTTATATCTTTAAACTGCATTAGCTTCAATGCATTATTTCTTATGGTTGGAAAGTATGGCTTGAATTCGCTCTATTAGGATTTTTAAGTTTGGTCTGGCTTTGTTTCCTAGCTGCAGGAGCTCCCTGAATGTATCCGTGAGCATTGCCCTCATTTAGTGAAGTTGGTTGAAGAGAGCCTTTTCTTTGTCAGCGTTAGGGAAGTATTAATAACAGGAGTTGATAGTTCTGGGTCTCATCAAGGTATGATTAAAACCATGTTTTTTTTCTTTTTATCATGGACAAATTTCAGTGCCTTTAGCCTGAACAAATTGAAAGTGTATACCTCAGGAGCTTTCCCCAGTTCCTACCAATTCTGAAGTGCCTGCGCACATACGAATGAAAACCAAGTTGTGTGGGTTTGGGGTACGTAAAGATCTTGAGGAAAGCATCTAACAAATGAGAGTACTGTTAAAGGCTCGTGACTCCAGAATTAAGTGCTTGCCTAGCGGTTCACATATGCATAAAGGAATGTTTTCATATATTTTAGAGAATTTCTGAACAGACTTAAGCTATGTATTTTTTCCCCGTCATTACCTTTAAGTTAGTAGTTAGCCATGACTACTGTAAAACGTATGATTTCTAGGCTTTATGAGTTCTCTGTTTTGGCTAACATTCTCGTGTAGCTGGCTCTTTTTTAGTGGGTGTACAAGACTTAACCTCTTGTTGGGTTAGACCTTGAGTTGCAAATTAGAGTCGACAGTGGCTGTAACTGCTCTGCTGCTGGTAGTGCTTGTTAGAACTCTCGTGATTCCCGGAAATTTGAGACTTGTTGACTCCGTTGGTGTACTGGCAAGGACTAGGCTTTGCATAGATCACTGGTTCTCTGTATCACTCCCTTAGTGAAACCTGAATCCGCTGATTAAAAAGGGAACTGCGCTTTTAAAGGGTTTTGCTATTGCCTTTATCAGTCAAAGGCTAGCCCGGAGTGTCATTTCTGGACCAGCATAGAATTTCACAAACAGAATAGCGTTGAGGGCAGACAAGTAACACTAGTTGGCAACCTGAGATATTTCAGTATATATCAAAGAACTGTCTCTCTTCTTTTAAATCGCCAAGATGGTGAGGAGTGACTTCAGAGCAAGTAGTAATATTACTACTCTATTACCTGGCTGAAGACATGTTGCGGTGCCTTTCTTTGAATTCGGTGCCAAGAGCGGACCTGAAAGAAGTGTGCCTGAGTTTAGGTGCCAGGTCCCTGGTAAATTGGGTGCCTTGAAGAGAGAACTGTGCGAGTTGAAATGTTTACTGGATGTCGTAAATGAGTAAATATAGCCCAGCAGTTGAGAAGTGCAGAGTTTTAACCCTTCAAACTGTACATAAGGTCTGATCACGCTATGTGCACAAATTATCCACTTGAGTTGAATGTAGTTCCAATTTAAGCCTTGATTTTGGAAGTAGCTGTCTTGATTTTGGGGTGGAAAAGTTTCCACTATTTACTCTTTATGCTAAGAGCAGGGAGATACTTGCAGACCTGCTTATGACTATTGGTGACTTAAAAGTGTATGTTCTGAGTAATTAGTTGACTGACTGATGAACGGTGAGTGGCTTAGCACGCCTCTCTTGACTCATGTCCATGGCAGTATTTACACATAATTGTTAAACTTATCACAGCACAGTTCCCATCAGCTTAGAACTGGAAAAAGTTGTTTGCTATTAGTGTAGTAAAACTTCGGACATCAAAAGTGGTGTGTTAAATTAAACAAGGAAAATGAACGGACATTAATGCCTGGCTTGTTTTGCATTTGATGTAGTGATGATAAATCAGATGAAAAGCTGAGCTGGCTTTGCGTAATTAAATGATAATTTTAAGTTATTCAGGACTGTGTGGACTTCTGTAAAAGAAATAAATCCATTGACCTGCAAAAGCTTCTCTGAATGCCTCTCTTGAAATTTCAACTTTCTTGCATTTTTTTCAGTAGTCATTGTGGGGGGGGTGGAACCATGCAGGGAGTTAAATCAAGGTATGTTAAATAAGGTGCAGAGCTAATATTTTTCCTTTGCTTTCTAGTTTACTTGCGAACCTTTATGTTACCTTTATATATCACCTCTAGGCAGACTGCAAGCATTTTATAAGCTAGTTTAACTCAGCTAGTGTACACAGAATAGTCCAATATAAGAAACTTTTGTAAAATTAAAAGCTAAAGGAATGGCTGGATTAGCACATAAATATCTGAATTAAGCAGTGAGTTACAGGGAAACCAAGAAACCCTTCATTTTTCATCTTTTTTTTTTCTGTCTCTACTATATCCAGCTTATGAACTTGACTATAACTCTTAAATACTTTCAGATATTAATTTATAGCACAGTGTTGTCCTTTGCTGCAGACCTATGTGGCAGAAAACCCCTTTATGTCAGTGGGCATTTCAAGTGATGATTTCTTCTTTTTTTTTTTTCTATTTAATAAAATCTGTGTTCTCACTTTTGAAGTGATGCTGCTATGTGGTGTGTATTTTCATATAGATGTCTTTCAAATATTTGCTTGTTTCTTACAGGAACTGAGTGATCTGCAGCGAGACCCACCGGCCCATTGTTCTGCCGGACCTGTTGGAGATGACTGTAAGCTCTTCACAGTACATTTTCACAGTTGACCTTTTTTCGGTTAAGAAAAAACTCGGAAAATCTCTTAATTGTTAATTAAACCTCTAATCTCTAATCTTTTTGACTTTCAGTGTTTCATTGGCAAGCAACAATTATGGGACCTGTAAGTATATAATTTGTGCTCCTTAGAAAGTAGGCCTCGTTTCCCTTTTTGTTGCAGAAGGGTTCATTTGGGTTTGTGCAGACATGGCAGTCAAATTCAGCTGTGCTGTGTACAGATGAAAGATTTAGGGTGGTGTTGTTGTTCTTAGTAGTCTGGTACTAGTTTCTTCCTGTAACTGTTCAAAAATCTGTCCTCTTCATGAAGTTAGGGGTGCTTAACTGGTTAGCTGCAATGTTTGAATTGGTGATGTAGGCTGCCAAGCACAAAGCTTGCTCTTCAGAGATGATCATTTCAATTCTGGAAGATTCATCCATCTGAAAGGAGGAAGAGTGGGTGTAACCCAATGTTGAAGTCGCAACTGCAAACAAGAGTGACGTTGCATAGGGTAGTTTTGGGGCTCTTGGAGCTTATTTGACAGCTGTGATGTGGCTCTGGCGAAAACAGACGGCTTTTGCAAACTGTAAACAGGCAATTGTGGGAACTTCTGGTTTCTGTGTGAGAAAGGCCTGCTTTCCTTGGGTTGAAGGAGATCTCTAAAGACCCCATTTATGATTCTTGTCAAGGAAACGACATAGAGAGGACAGTAAAGCTTAAGAACAGACTTAAAGGAAAATTGAAAAAGGGTTTCAGCATAAAGAATAAAGAACAACATGACTTGAGGGAAGGGCTGTTTTATTAGTATCATTGTATTCCTAGTGGTTTTGTTTTGGACTTACTAATTTAGAAAGAAGAGTTTCTGGTTCAGATGATGAGCTGAACCACTGTGTGGGTTGAAATTTTGAGACAATACTTAGTCCATTAAGATGCAGCATCACATGGTGGAGGAAAGTGGAATTGTGACTGCTTTGGGGCTATTTCTGCATTTCCAGCACAGCTGCTCTGAGGCGGTGAAAAATCAGTTACTAATTTGCCAGTGGTGTGCTGGTGTACATTGTCCAACTTGTCGATGGCCCAGCAGCAACTGAAATGGTAGTGGCAAGTTTTTTGGTAGGATGCTAATGCTTTTGCCATTAGTCTTTAACAACTGTGTTTTCGGGTACAGAGTCATTCTGACCATTGCCCTTCTGCGCTGCTTAAAGGTGAATGGCAAAACAGCAAAGAAGTTAAGAGATAACAAAAGCTTATGTGCTGATTGCCACCAGTCATGTCTGTGTCCTGAATGACTTTGATGACCTGAGTAAGGAAAATACTAGCACATAAATCCCAACCTAAACTCCTTTTTTTTTTTTTTTTTTTTTCCCCCTTTGAGCTTGCAATTCACCTTCCTTATTCTGTAGTGGCAAATGCTCTTTACTTCGCTTCAGGTTCCTCAGATTCCTTTTGTTAAAGATAGGTTGGCAAGAAGTGCTCATTCTTTTCTCAGCCATATCTGCCAACAACAAAAGAACACAGTCAGCATGTTAATCCTTTGTCTTGATAACATAAGGAAATAGAGATGCACATTCTGTACGTTTCCTGATGGCCTGAGGGAAGCGTAGGGCTAAAGCCTACCTTCAGAATCCACTTCGTATGTGTGGAAGTAGGGTAACCTCTCCTCCTGTCTGTGGGCTTCATCAGTTTGTTTTGCATACCTTACTCACAAAACCTGCTGTGACTTCTTTGCCTTCTGTCTGACACTGAACTTGTCTTATCTTCAGCTTATTTTAACTTTGACAAATCCATTTAGTATGCATGCAAGCAGTCCTTTCAAACCTAATTGGAAGTACAGCGGCAATCTCTTCTGATGTTGCCTAATGCTGACTTCTTAGCAATACTATATATAACCTGCCTTACGTTGCAACACTGTCTGCATTTTGAATTTGTAAGACGATGTGTCTTAGTGGACCATTTGTGACTTTACCTCTTCGATTCATCTCTAAAACTCTATTTTTTGCTCATGTCCAAGGTGAGCATTTTATTTTAAAAACAGTCTGCCTTTGCTTCCATAAGAAAACCCAAAAACTTGATCTTCTGCAGCTTTGCTGAGATTGGGTTCCTGTGTTTTAAACACAGGCTGTTTTAAACTTACCAAGTAACAAGGAAGGTTTTCTTCTCCTTGCCTTCATCAGAAATGGCAGCACTGCTCTCTATCGTTTAACATTGAGACTTTTCCCCTCACTTTTCTAGTGAATAAAAACGAAAGATTTCCTCAAGAGATGACTGCAACAAAGTTATTCCTATCTATTAACTGTGTGCAACCTGGACGTAAACCTGTGCACATGTTCTCTAACAAAATGCATGTTCACAGATTTGTACAGGTCACAAAGATGTTGTGTGTTTTAAAACTCCCTGATGTCATCATGATCATCTGAATTATGTTGGAAAATCCTACTCTTTGCATCTGCAAAGAGAAACCACTTCTTAAGGTGAGTATGTTTGTAGCTTAAGGATGGCGGAGGATCAGAGCGGCTGTGGTGTTGCCCGGAGACAGGATTTGGAAGACCTGCTCTGGGTTTTGTATTCCCCTTGGTGCGGTGGAGCTGATGGATCAGCGATTTTGTAGCTCCACCAGTCAAACACTGCTCCCTCTCTCTCCCCCCCCCAAGACGGGCAGCACGCAGTAGCCGTGTTGCGCTGCTGCGGTAGTAGCCGTAGTTGGCTCTACCGTAGCTCTGCAGGCCAGTGGGAGGGTTCGGTTCCCTCTCTGCCTTCCCAGTACACAGCTCACAGTGGGCTGTGGCCCATAGCATGGGCTGTGTACTGGGGAAAAAATGGATCTTCTAAGATACTCATAGCTTTGGGAGGTTATCTGCATTCAGAAGGGAAGCTCTAGAATAACTGAAACATTTTAATATGTTTTGTTTGTTTTGTTTTTTTTTTTCCCCAGCCTGATAGTGCATATCAAGGGGGAGTGTTTTTTCTCACAGTACACTTTCCAACAGACTATCCTTTCAAACCACCAAAGGTAAGTCCTTTCTCTCAAAGCTTAAGATATTTTTTGGTCAAAGCTTTGTTTTCTGCATCTTAGTTCTTCGAGGCTTAATTTTTGAAGTTAAAACCAGAAAGGCCAGCAATAGCTACATGTTCATAGTGGATGAACAGCTAAGACTGTACAATAGATTGTGTTGGTAGATCTGGTATGACTGGAACTGAAGGAACAATGTTAAGAGTTCCAAATGTAATAAACAGAATTTGATGTAACCTGTGTGTTGTTTTTTTTTATTATTCCAGATTGCTTTTACAACAAAAATATACCACCCAAACATAAACAGTAATGGGAGTATTTGTCTTGATATCCTGAGATCGCAATGGTCACCAGCTCTGACTGTATCTAAAGGTAAACTCACAGATTTGCTAGCGGATTTATGAAATTGCTTACACTGCCATGGCGCTTTTTTGTGTATTACCGCACTGTCTAAGGATGGCAGTGGGAACTCATTTATTCTGTGCGTAACAGAAGTGGCAAATTCCACTCGAATTCTTGTTATGATCCAAGATCTTGCACAGTTTATTCCGAGTGTCCCATTACATAAAATACTACGTGTATGGTGAAGGAATGTTCTAAAACAAGTCGAGTAAGAGAATAAATGTCCAATGAGCCTGAAATGCAACTTCTGTATTGTAGCTGACTGCACATGCAGAACTGAGGAGAAACTGGTGAAGAGAGTTTCAAAAGTAAATGAATTTGGATGTAAATGGAAAACCCTGATACTGACTAGTGTGATTGATTATTGATGACTTTTTGAGTTGCCTGAATGTCCTGGTGTGGGCTAAGGTCTAAATTACACTTTATTTTAAAATGACATAATTGTTCTGGCTTGCATTCCTCCGTAAGGCGAAGAGTTTAAAATGTAGCTGCTTTTAAAGTCATCAGTAAGAGATTTGTTAAAATATTCTCGTCCTGTAGCTAAACTTTCCCAAGTTGAACACTAGATTTTTGGAACATTAAGGTTACAGTTAAGCATTTCTTTTGTTGTAGGCATTTTGTGTCACATCAGAAGCTGCTTAAACTGTGGGTGCTATCATTAGCTTTTTTTCACCCATCTTCAAAATGCTTAGGCACGCTCTTAGTCGTATTACTGAAAGTTCTCATCTGACTCAAAAGGTTAAACAGTATCACATCTTGCTTATGTGCTTGAGAGCTCTCTAAACCATATGTCTTTTTTTAGAGCAGTGTCATGGCATTTGGTGTACAACCAAAGTCTTTGGACAACGGAAATTGCTCTATGCACGTGCATTTGCAATACCTCCTTGGAAAAGCAACTTCTGCTTATGCATAACAGCCCTATGCAGTATTCTCACGAGCTAAATAAACTCTTAAGTTTAATAGTGTTTACTGATGGAGTCGCGGAAGACACGCATTACCATTGTGTGTGGCTGGTACTAACTTTCCACAGAAATTGGCTGATTGTTTTACTGCTGAGAAAAATTTGTCTTGTCTCTAGTTATTTAGAAGGTATTTAGTAAATGAGAGTTGGCACTTATATCATGTTTAACAGTTGGCATTTACCACAGAAAACTCTTTTAAGTTTTCATATCTTCAGCACTTTTCTGTGTCTTGTTGAGCGTTCCTTCAGTTTTAAAGAGGAGCGGTCTGCTGGTTTTATTACGTGTTCTGATTCGACACGCTTTTAAGGTGCTTGCATGTTATATATTTCATAAACTGGAAATTAGCTCAGTGGCTCATGGAAGTTTCTCCTTTATGGTTTTCATTTTCCTGAATGAAAGGATTACGACATACTGATAGCACCTCTGATTGGTGTGACCAAGTATTCTAACCTGATTTTTCTAATATTACTGGTGTAGTTTGGCACTTCATACTGACATACTTCGTTTTATTAAGTGGTCAAACTTGCTACAGCTGAAAATAGGTGTTAGTCCAGGCTCTTTTGTGACAAGACAAAGCAAGGAAAAAAATCTTATTTTACAGCAGATTCTCATATTAGCATCAGATTCTCTTTCGCGACATGTTTAGAATTGTTTAACTGCATACACTCGTATTCATTAGTTTTGAGTGTAAAAATAGAAGTTTCCTGAAACATATGGACTGAAAATGTTAGAAAAATCAAATATCTTCGGTTCAATACCAGGAAATTAATGAGGAATTATAAATGAATACCTGCATATAATACTGGTGAAGTATTTTCCCAAAATGAAGCAAAATATTCATATGGAGGAGAGAATAACTGTCAGCACAGAAGTGGAGAAGGATACGCACAAGTAGAGTATTGCATGGCAGTGTAATATTAACATTATTAATTATCTGAAACAATTGTAGACGGAAGAGCTTAGTTTGATCAAGTATTTATAGGCAACTATGTAGTCTGCAGTTCGTTTAATGTTCATAGGTTAAAATATGGGAGAGAGATCATTACAAAAGGTTACAGGTCCATGGTTGCAAGTTCTCTAGGCTAGTATCAGGCGTTGTTTACTTAGGACCTAGGAAAATGGTGCTGTATAAACATTTCTGAGTGGAACTGCTGTGCAAACGCTTAATACTAACATGCATTCTCTTTCCAATCTCCTTCCCACTGCCCTCCTTCAGTGTACTGGAATATATTAAAGGATTATAGAAATAAAGCAAACTAACTTGTTTAATCTAGTGTCTCTTTTATTTAGTTTTATTGTCCATATGCTCCTTACTTTGTGATCCTAATCCAGATGATCCTTTAGTACCGGATATTGCACAGATCTACAAGTCAGACAAGGAAAAGTGAGTATAACATATACATATTTGTGTGTGTGATACTTGCAGATGGTTATCTGCTATGCATCTTCTATCTTTTAAAGATACTCTTTTCCTAGATTTCTACAGGATTAGATTTTTAAATCTTGGAAAATATCGATCAGTGGAATGGCAAGCAGGAAACTGTAGGCATATGCAGCTGGTGGATTTTTTTTTTTACTTAGCTGCGTAAAACCTTTGCATTTTTGTGTTGTGTATTTATATTCATTGCATGGAAAATCATTTCCCAAATATGAATTACTTGTTGCTACTGTGATCCTCTGGTTGTAAAACCTGTGCTTTTAGTAGGATGTTAGGTATGAACAACAAATGTGTTCTTGACACAATTTTGTAAATGTAGGATAGACTAATCATCAGCTCTGTCTAGTGCTAAGAACCATTGTCACATTTATTGCAATTTGCAGCGTCTTATGGAGAAAAAGAACTTCCTTTACTTTCTGGAACAGCTGTAGAACTTGCAGGAAGTTTCTGATCTTTGGGTAGGTAATACGGACAGCGCATAAGTGAAGCACTACATGCTTTTGGGCCAAACCTGATTTTGGTTTGAGGAGTTCTAACTCTAAAAGTACCATGCTGGCTGAAACATGTATGCTTGGGCTTTTTACTTAGAGTGCAGAATGACCTGGATTGCCCAAAGTTCAGTTTTGAGTCCTGCTGACTCCTTGTTGTACATCACTCCTTAGGAGGGTTTTGGAAATACTGCCTTATTAACTACATACGCGGTGAACCATCACAATACCAGGTAACAGGATTTAAAGGTCACTGGCAAGCCCAAGGCTTGGCATGGCAGAGTTTCTAGAGCAGTACCTCTCTAGAGTGACTCCTTTTGCCACTCAGACTTTGAATAGTGAAATTTATGGATATCTAAGCAGTGATGCATCGATTTCTTAAGCGTTTATTGCAGTTGTGGGTGGCAGGAAGCTCAGGCCCTTTAGTCTACAGCTTAGACTGCATGATTTCCAAAGTGTTCCATGGAGGAAATACTACCCATGTGAGATTTTCCATCTTTGCTGCTTTCTGCTGATATATCAGCTACCTGCTTCTCCTGGGCTTACAAACTTCAAAAACTTGATGCATGGAAAAGGTTCCAGAATTGGTGATCCAGGAAGGAAATATTTTGCTTACCACTGGGAGATGCTGTTGAACTCTGCTGCTGTAGGTATTTTGAGCACAATCCAGGATGTAGTCTGCAGCCTATCGTCATGGCCTGAGCTGTCTTCTGGAACAGGGTTTTAGCATCTGTGGATTTTCTAGGTGTGTGTGGCATTAAAAAAGACTGAAATGCAAGAGCAATTTAGGGTAGTTAATGAGTAGGAGTCTCTAGGGTTTTCCAAATACGTCCAGTCCTAATTTGTCCAGAATGGAATAACCTTCCCCATTGCAAATTTTCTGGTGGCCTTGACAATAAATTAAATAGTCATAGCCATGTAGCACATTCGTTGACACCCTAACCACTGCTGTTTATCTGGCTACTTCTTCAAGCTGTAGAAAAGGTCAAGGATTTAGTTTGGGGCAGGCTTTTTATCCTTGGTACTTCAGCTGCTTTTTGGTAACCTTGCTGTTACCTACTTTAATGGCTAGTCTCTTTGCTTCAGATTCTGTGGAATGCTTGTGATATCCAGAAGAATTTTTGACTTTCTGACTAGCTGTCAGTTCTGGTAAACTGACTGAGAAATTGTTTGGTACCTTTTTTTTTTTTTT
>VZTL01017384.1:2330-18410 GCA_013400535.1 Scopus umbretta
TTTTTTTTTTTTTTTTAAATCTGGATTAAATGGCATGTATGCAGTTCAGTATGTATATGAACATGGTCATACTGGGTCATTTAGTCCAGTCATTTATTGAGTTCCTTGTCTATTGGATGCCTGAGAAAGAACATAAGGACAGGGAAGGCAGATAGGTGACAATTTTGCTTCAAAATATTCTCTTAGTCCCCAGCAATTTGTGACTAAGACTTCTAGAGCTTGAGGTGTTAACCTTGTATTTAATAATCTTTTGTCGATTTTTCTATCATGAGTTTAGTTGTTCTTGAATTCATGTAGTATTTTAGAGGTTGCAATGCTCTGCTGCAAAGTGCTCCACAGTTTAACTACATACTGTAGGAAGAAATACTTGTTTTGAACCTGGCAGCAGCTGATTTTTATTTGGAGCCCCTCAATTCTTGTACTAGAAGAGAACACAATTATTCCATATTCACTATTGTTTGCAAGCTGTTGTAAAACATGAAAGAGGAGAGAAATAAAGAAGAATCATCTTTCTGGATTCTTACCATTTTTTTGGCTGAAATGCTTTTGGCCCACAGTAAAGAAATGTAGTTGGTAAATTGTATCTTGTCTAAAACTTTATGGATTTGGAACAGTAAAAAATATGCAGTGCTCTATGGTCCTGTATGGATTTTTTAAAACTCTGCTTTATGGGTGTTTAACTGGGAGCAAGAAGAGGAAATTAAGAGGAAAGGATGTAAAATTTCACATCGTAGAAATTCAGTATTGCAATTACTTTAACAGTGGCATAATTATAACTGAAATTCATATACATTGGTTGAGTTATCTTGTTTTTGGTTTTTTTGGTTTTTTTTAAACCTGATTTATACTAGGTTTTCTATTTGTGCATTGTGGGGTTGGGCTGGAATTCAGGCAAGATTAACCAGAGAGCAAAACCCCAGCTCGAGTAAATATAATGAATACTCCTGTCTACTCCAACTGTGTGTTTAATTGCTTCACATTAGGATCACTTAACATTTTTTAATTTCCTATTCTTTGTAGGATGGGATGAATATGTGCATGTTTATGCAAAATACCTTAACCAGACTTATGAGGTAATAAATTTTATTTACCCTTCTTTATGAAGTAATTATAAGGATTGGAATATGTTTTGGCTAACTCTTTAACAGGATGTTTAAAGTGAAATACATAGTTTTAAGTATGTAATTTTGAATCCCACCCAGGTCTTGTATTCATATATGTTAATCAGGTAGGTATTTATGGATTTAAATTAGGCCTTGACACTTTGCAACTATTAGACTTTCCAGAGATTGGAACAGGGGAAAAAAAGAAAAAACAACAAAAAAAAACCTGTGAAGGGCCAGGAGATAACTAGAGTTAAGGAAATCCAGGCCTTCAAAGTTTCTGAAGCTGACTTCTGTAACTCGGTGGAAATTGGTAGCTCTTAAAAAACAAGCAGGGCCAGCTTATGCAGCCTACGCAGGTAACATTTATTTAATATATTTATTTAATCTTCCCACTTCATAAGAGGAATGTATTCAGTTGTACCATCTGGTACTTCTGAAAAACATTTTTTACTTTCCTTTAGATTTAGCTTCCCTTAAGAAATCACATTTCTATTAAATCCATGTGTGGTAGAGTCTGTCTTTTTTCTGCTCAGAGCTCTTTGAAGATAAATATTCTTTGTTTTCAAATAATCTATATGAGAAAGTGTTATGAGTTAACGTTATTCTGTAAAACTGCCCAGGAGATTGGAGTCTTAGTATTAGTAGTACCATAGGGAATCCTCAAGTTCAGAATTAGAATTCATTTGTGTAAGTTGGTCTCATATAATCAAAATTGGTGGAACAAAGCAAAGAGGAGGAAGATGTATGAAGATTAAGCCCTCACCTTAGGTGTCTGAACTTAGAGTATGTTGAAGCTGTGGTTCAGGGGGAGCACTGAACTGCTGTCTAGAGGCACCTATTGTAGATGGGATCAGTCTTCCTCAGAGGGAGCTGAGGCTGACTGTGATCCTGAAGGAGGTCACTCAAATGGATCAGAGTGTGGTCGTAGGGGACTTTGACCCATACCTTCTGATTCCCCATAGACCATAGGAAAAATGAGGTTACCCTCTCCAGTGGGTACACTTGTGCCATGTATTGCATGAAGTGTGCTGCAGCTGGTAAGTGAACTTGGGCCATAAGAAATTGTTGGTGCTTATGTTAAAGTAGAAGTAAAACCAAACATGTGGTCGTGATTGTGAAGCTGACTTCTGAATGTGGTTTCAAAACTGCTCAATGAGTTAAATGCCTCTTCATAGTAAGAGATGAAATGGCTGTATCAGTGTGCAAAGTCTGGGACTAACTAGTTGTCTTCATTTGTTAGGGAACTTGGTTTATCCTAAGTCAGTCGCTGTTCGTTAGTATTCATTTCACAATGGCAGTGGGGAAAGATGTTCTCCCTATATACTCTTCCTTCCCTCTGTCCTTTGAATTACCTTGAACGTGATTAAATACCTTGAGCATGATTAAATACAACACCATCAAAGGTAACAGATTGTTGCTATCCTCAAAGGATGGTTTTGTCCTCCAAAAAAAAATTTTGTTGATAACCGAGATGGTAGGACTCTGAAGAAGCAGCTGGAGATACCTTGCTGAATCTCATTATTTTTAGACAACCCAGCCATACAGTTGTTCTTGTCCCTTTCTACTGCTTTCTGTAGTGTACTGGCTTAGGGTAGGGTCTTGTGTCTCTGTCCTGTCACTCCTTCTTGCAGGTAGTCTTTTTAGGTATAATCTGTAGTATGTATTTTTCATAACGTACTACATGATCTTCTTTAGTTTGATTCCATTCAATATATCTGTCTTGCTGTTTCATTTTGGGATTCCATATTAATTACGGAGTAATCATTTTAGCGTAAGTGGAATTGGTATTGTGCTACTTACCCACAAAGATGTAGTTATTTGAATGAGTTGAAATAGTGTATTTTTCCGATCTCATACTATAGAGATGGTTTGCCTGAATAATTTTGCAATTTCTAGAAGACTAAAAGCGTGAATTTTGGTTACAAAATTCTCTTTTGTAGATTGCCTTTGATCAGTGTTGCACTAGTCCAAGGAAAAGCTGTTGGAGGAGGAGCAGAACTTACCACGGCATGTGATTTCAGGTAAGATCAACAATTTAGTAGCTGTCGTGTTGGGTCAGTGGTTTAATGACTGTACCTATGAAATGTGGGAACCTTGAGGTACCACTTTTATCAGGAGTTGGGTCCCTGAATTCCAAGGCATTAAGAACTGGGTTTTGTCAGCAGACTTCACAGGATAAAAGTTTTTGTTTCCTGATAGTACAGAGGAAAGCTTATTTAGTGTCAGGTTATACAGTTTGAACCACAGTATAAAACAAGAGCAGTGAGGAGCTCTAGCAGCTGACTCTGTCGTAGACCAAGTGGGTCCAACTTCTCACCCCTGGATTGAGAGGTAGGACTGCAAAATTGTATATCCCCTTATGTCTCTTTATGTGGCTGTCATAAGTGAAAATAAATAAATGAAACTCTCCATCAGTCTGGTATTTGGATTTACTATTTGTAACATAGCTTTGTGCTGTATGGTTTTTGAAACAAGAGTTTGAGATGCAGAGGAAAGCAATTGAGGCTCTGTCCCTGCTTTTTTTTTTTTTTTTTTTTTTTTCTTCCATGCAGGTGCAGGGATTTGCCAGCATGAAACAACTAGCAAAAAACAAAGGGCTTTAATTAAAAAGGCTGAATGCAGAACAGGAACTGGAAGAAACTAAAATAATAAAATGTCACTTTATTTAAACAGTTGCTAACGTGCAAACAGCCTACAGATGTAACAGGATAAGCGCTGTGTGCAGCCTCTCTGAAAATGTGGAGCTTTTAGTGAAGTTTTTATCTAAGAGAAGGAAATGTGCTTTTTAAGAGGGCCTTAGCACCTGAAGTGGGAATGGAATTCTATGATTCTATGAATTGACCAGAACAAGCTGGAAGTACTTGTATTCAAAAGTGTAATACTAAGCAAAGTAAGCTAGAGTATTACAGTACTGTTCCAAGTATCAGGAACAGGCTTTGGATAGAGGAGATGGTATCTACATTGTCTGAGCCACTTGGAAGCAGTCTTCCTGTGCTGTGGAGCCAGATGCGGCTGAAACTTCCTTCCTATCTACACAGCACCTGGTGGGCTGGAACCCCAGCTCTGCCTGCGGCTTCCGAGGACAGGCTGCATTATAAATGCCTCGTAACCATGCAGAGAGGCACCGTGTTTGACAGCTGCAGCGCTGACAGCAGAAGGCACCGGGGGGAGACTTCGTAGACCTTTCTGTATCTGTGAGCCCATTGACAGAAAGTAAATCCTGTTATCCCTAAATAGGAGTTTAGGGAACGGGAACGTAACGAAATGGAAATCTTTTGGCTTTCTAAAATATGTAGTCTCTACTTTTACTCCAGCTATGTTGTTTGACATACTGTGTAATTACAGTCATTGTCAAGTAGCTCTTATTTGCATGAATTGAGCAGCTGCAATTCCTCTGATGTGCTGCCATAATTTTCATAATAACTACAGCTGTTGATTCATCTTCCATTACTTTCTAACACACCCATCCAGTGCAACTAAATAATAGCAATTTGGGAGCAGCAAATGGTACTTAATAACAACAAGATAGAGAAATATACTCTGTGCTGCTATTGCTCCTGAATTTGAGAATTTTAATAGTTGTGGACAAAATCTTGGGGTTTTTTGAGGGGTATGAGCAGATATTAGTGCAACAGGTATTCTGTCCTGAGTCACTAGATGCCAAAACAGGAATGCAGGAACAGAAATCAGAGAGGTTTGTTCTCTTCCTTGAATAAACTGTTTGGACTATTTTTATTTTTTTATTTTAAAAAGAACAGAATGAGTGAGTTACGGCTGCTTTTAATTCTAAATTTTCAAATCCACTTCTGTTTTTTCACAGTTACCGTGCAAACTACCAAAGTGCTTGGTATTGGCCTGAAATATTTCCTAATTTTTATCTCTGCCAGTTTGTACTACACTAACTACACTGATATCGTTGAAGTGATTCACTTGAACCCAAATGGCTTATGTACCTTCTCTGAAATGTGCTCTGGCAGCGCGATGCACATCTCTACTGAAGCCGAGGTGTGGACAAATCCGGTTTTAAAAAAGCTGAGGTAGTTCCAGATATCACTGATGTATTCTTCCAGTGGCAGTTCTTGTGGCTAATTCTCTCTTACTCTGTTTTAAGCCAGCTCATTTCAAAATGGATTAAGGAGGGCTTGCATGAACACTGGCACATTTATTGCTGGCATAAGGGTAGTGATGAAAAGTGAAAGCATCTTAGGCCATTCCATCTTTGATCTGGAGGAAGAGGTCTTCTCAAAGCATTTTCGGTCTTAGCTGCTTTATGGATTGTTGCAATATGACTCTCCATAAGAAGCAACATCCTTATAAAGATCATAAACCTGTGATTGGGGGGGGGGAAATCATTGACCAGACAAGTGCAAAATAATTAAAATCCTTTCAGACTTTTTCTGATATGAAAATTGGGAAGATAAGGCTTCTGACACTGTAATTATTTATCTGAATGATTCTGTAAAACTGAGTAATGTAAAACCATGCAGGTATGAAATTTGTTTGGACAGCTGAGCTTTTTAGCACAGCTTCAAGAAACCTAGACTTTTTTCAGTGTGCCCCAGTTGAATATTCTCTCTGAGCCTGTGAAGGTGGCTCGTGGGCTCTGCTGCCAAATGTCAGTGTACATTGCAGTTCTGCATGACACTGTAGCCATTTCAGTGAAGTGCACAAATGATGTTGGATTCAGTGACGCAATTTTACAAATAATTGAAATGAAATATCTGCTCCGAGAGTTCCCTGTATGCAGAAACTCGGAAGTGTATCTTGTACGGGCACAGTGCATGAAGTTAAGAAAAATTGATTTGGCAGGGTTGGTTAAGGAATTTGGACAAGAATTGTAGTGGGCTGTTGGGCAATAAGC
Source organism: Scopus umbretta (assembly GCA_013400535.1). Lineage (NCBI taxonomy): Eukaryota > Metazoa > Chordata > Aves > Pelecaniformes > Scopidae > Scopus > Scopus umbretta. The sequence continues at coordinate 8,298 of VZTL01017384.1, forward strand.
TAACAGTTAGATATGGGGCAGAGACAGTTTGCTAATGAATACATTTGTGCAATTATCATGAACACAGTAATCTCTGAGCAGAGATTAACTGCACAGTTAAATTGCAAAAGGCCAGTTTTATTACTCTTGTTAGTGCTGAGCTGTATCCTACTTTGTAAAAAGCACCATTGATTTAAAGAGGTATTTGCTTTCTGAGCAGACCTCTGCCCTGTATCTGTAGGAATGGCAGAATCAAGCTTTTAACAAGGGAAAAACTTATGCTAATAATACCACATTGATATCAAATTGGCCTTGCTGCATTTTAATCGGATGTTTTCTGTGTTTTTGTGAAATATGTAGGCATGTTTAGTATTACGTTTTAAGGTGTTAGGCATGTTCCATAAAACGCCTAATAAGAGATACAATGAAATGCACTGTTACTGAATAGCTCTTGTTGTTTGTGTTCTTGCGATGACTTGTGATTATTTACTTTTACAAGCATGCATTTGGTGCATTAAATGTAATTTATACGAAATGAAAGGAGCAGAAGATAGTATAACCACTACATAGATGTAGGCCCACTGTGACGGACTTTGCAGTTGTTGCTCCTTTAAAAAAAGGGAGGGTGGGGGAGCTGTAAAGTCATTAGTATTCTACAGCAAGCTTTTCCAGGAATAGGTTTCAGAACATCAGAGCACAACACGCTAGCTTCTTTGGAAATATTTCGCTGTATGCAAGGATTTTGGCTTTTAGTTTTGTCAGGAGGAGCTCTTAGATACACAAGATGCTGCTGTTGAAATAAGGCTGCCTCAGTACATAGTAGCTCTTTTCACTGGGCAGAGCATGATACGAACGTAACGGGATGGGGTTCACATATTCATGAGTTCTTGCAAAGTCCAGGCTGACAAAGCACTTTTCATTAGATGTGACTCTGTAACGTTGCTGCACATCATCGGGAGAAGAATCAGTAGCCAAATCTGAGAGTGGGTTCTCGCAGCTTCAGGTGCTTGCTCTATGCCATAGATCACTTTTTTTGAACTACATAGAATTTTGCTCTCTAATATGTGTGTGTGTGTGTTTGTGTATATATATGTAAAACCTCCTTCAAATCAGTTGGCAATTTTAGAATTCCATTGCAGTCATGCATCACTTCACATTTTTAGAGCCCTGGGAGGTTTGTTAGTACAATTTCCTGACAAATTATCGAGAGATGGATTATGGTTTTAAAAGTTTCACGTTGCCTGCCTTTAAGAAGGCAGTTCTTATTTTTGACCTGCCACGCTTGACATCTGGTTAAGTAATTGCAGCACTGCTAGGAAGGGACTTGAGAGCTTGTATTTTTGGGCTTGTATTTATGAAGCGGTATTGGTTTTTTCCTTATTACCAGTTTTCATTTGCGTTTGAATTCCGTGTTTTTACAATCTTCCAGGCAGAGGATTTTTCACATAGTCTGCAGTTCAAATTTACCACTCTTGGATTTTACTAGAAATGTAAATAACAGCAACAAAGCATGAATTTGATTTGAAGTTTTCTTTCTGAGGTTGTCTTTTTGTGGGAATTTACTTCATTCCAAGGTTGGTTTTGTTTGTTTTTTTCCTTTGGGAGACCAAACCATCCTTATCCTGGGTGAATGAGATTTTTGTTATTAGCACATGTCTACATTTTAGACCACTTCTACCATGCAGTCTTCTGTCCTTTCTGTTCAGCAGCCCTGTATGCAGATGGTTCACTGCTGCACAGTAATAATAAACAGAGATCACCCAGATAATGGAAAACTTGGATAAAACAGGTTTTAGGGAATGCAGAGCTGGACCCATCCTATTTCTTGCTGTGACACTGGGCTGTTGATACACTGTAGGGAAGCATTTGAGGTTCAAGGAGAATTAGTTTAGGAAGAGTACAAATGCACTGAAATTGTCTATTATGCTTGCATTTGTGAAGTGACTAATCCCCAGTTTAAATAAACTGCCTGCAGGTATTTGAGTTTGACACTCCATTGCTGATCTTCACTAGCAAAATATTCTTTTTTTAATATACATATATATAAAAAATAAAATATTTTCTTGTAAAAATATATACACACACACACATATACATATATATCAAATCAGGTAGCTCCACAAGTTGGTTAATATGAAGTCTGAGAAGCACTGATACATTATTCCAGTCTGCTGATTCTGAGGTGGGATTATATTGCGCTGTGATCTCATGAGAAGGACAGACTGCCTGAACAGCTGATCTTGATGTGGGAAAAGGATGTCCCTGCTGATGATTCCCAGCTCACTGCTTACCTCTGGCTTGCAAAGCACCAGTGAAGATGCCCGTATGAGTCAACTGCCTCGTGAAAAAGCAACAGAAAGGCTAGATCTTTCCTGTTCTTACAGTGAGTTACAGTGGCTTGTAAAAGGATATAGTAACAGCTAGAGCCAATGTAAAGGAGGAACTCGACCTCTAGGAGATGATGACAAAGAACGGGACGGGATGGGAATACAATCGTCTCCTTTTGGCTCTAGGGAGCTGTTAGCCTCAGTTTCTCCCGAAGCCATAGCTTTAAACTGCTTAACTGCATTGGGTCAGCTTCTAGAGAATGTTTTCCAAAGTCCCTGTTACTTATCTCATTTTTTCAGTCCTGTCATGTGCTATTGAAGGACAACAAAAAGATGAACTCTTCTTCTCTTTATCACTCCGGGTAGCAATATAGTTAACATTGTACATATCTGAAGGATAATCATCGGCAACCGAGTTACTGTTCGTTGAAATGATGAAATGATCCCTAAATCACTGGGTTTTTGCAAGTGTAAGCAGTCATTGCTGTGTGGATCTCAACCTACTTTCATTGTAAGCATTGCCTTCACAATTGCAACGTCTGTTTTTCCTCACTAATCCAAAGCAACCCAGTATCTTAAGGAAGATTTGGAGCCCTGCTGGCTGGACCTCTGTGTTCCTGTTCCTTCCAGACTTACCCAAAACTGGGAGAAACAAGACTGCAGGCTGTTTGAACCTGTAAACCTTGGTGGCTTCAGCTTCCTACTTCTTCGTGGATTCTGTAGTTAGTGAGAAATTAATTGCTACTGCTGCAACTCAGCAGTCACAGTGAGAATAAATCAAATTCTTACTTTAAATAAATACTTATTGTGCTGAGCTGTTGAATGTTTAAGAGCTTCTAGTGGATCTGTGGTCTGTTACGAGGTGTTACCGTCCAGTTCTGTTTTATGTGCTGATATACTCATATTCATAAAAAAATATATAGACTGAGGAAAAACCAATTTCAGTTAGTGTGGATTCGTGTGTGTGAAAGAGAGAAAGACTGTAAATAAAAAGGTGCTGGGGAAATTATACGTTTGGTGATAATTGGGGACACTCTTGGGCATATTTGTGGAGGATCTGTTACAGTTTGCTGAAAAGGTGCCTGTTCCTTGTCCAACTAGTCTGAACACACCATGTTAGTGATCTGAAGCTGGCTTTAGTTCTCCATCAATATAGCTAATGTGCTATATTAGAAAGAAGAGAGGTGAAGAAGTTAAGTTACTGTTTGTAATGTAGAATTCTAATGTTAAATTCTCCCTCCCATTTAAGCCTTTTTTGAGGCATGTCATTGTGTGCCCTCCATGCTCCCAGAGGAGAAAAAAAAAAAAACAAAAAACAAAACTCTGAAGTCATATTTTATGTCTGTAAAATTTAAAACTTAGGTTACAGCCACTGTGATCATTTAAAAAAACCCACAAACCTCAGCATTTTTTGTTTGAGATTATTAACCTGGTATCCTGACAAAATGGCAACATTTCATTATCATTTCATCACCAGTGATTTCAAATAAGTGTATGATCTCTTTTTGCTTTAGTCATAAATTGTTGTGTAGCCTTTGTGCAAATGCAGCATCAGTAACACTGCACACAGACAGAGCTGAATTTCAAAGCGTGTCTTGTTACTCCAGGTCTTGCGAGGGGTTGTTAGTGTGATGTTACGACATACTTTTAATCCTTTAATGCTGTGGGTTGCAGAAATGTGATATATCAGATCTGTCATAAAGTATTAGAGCAGCCCAAACCTTGTGTCTCTTAGGGCTGGTGTCAAGAAATGCTGTTCCTTTCCAGTCGGCTGAGCTCAGGCGAGTGAGGTGATCTGTGCCTTTTGGACATTTTAGATGCCGAGCTCTGAGCCAGAGTGCTGGGAAGCTTCCCCTCCCCTTTCTGTATCAGCAGCAGAGATGAGCGAAGACTATGACTGAAATGCTCCTGCTTGAAGAGACTTTTGAATTTGGTCCAGGAGAGTTTCGTTCTATTTTCTTTCGGTCTTGATAAACACATGTGATGGAAATAAAGGTGTGGGAAACTGAGGTTATAAACACAGGTGTATACATGCTGCGTGAAAGTGTGCATGTAACTTAAAAAATACAATATTTTCAATTTGAAAACAAGCTCCAGTGTACTTTTCTGATTTCTAGACTAATACTGGCATTCAGATTTGACTAAAAATTTCAATTATTGAACACCTGTACCTCCAAGTGGTCTTTTGTCACGGAATAATCTGGTAAAATATCACTGGATCTTTTCTAATGGAAATTTTTTGCTTTAGTCTAAAAGGCATATCGCATGTTGAAAATGTTTGCTTGAATGAAATCCAAATAGCTGTAGTTCCTTTTTTGGAAGGAAAGACTCATGTAACATTTTAGGTTTCCAGCATGAGTAATTTTTATGAGAGCATTATTCTGGTGTTCACTCGCTTGTGTTGAGACTTTGGCAGCCTGTAAAGAACAGCTAAAACCTGCTTCATGGGTAAGACTAGAGGGCGATGTCAAGATGAGAACTACTCTGAAAATGGTTGTGTGGTCACAGAGGTTGCAGTGTGCCTGCGACTGGGACCCACTGGCACCAGGGTAACTTAAATAAAGTCATGGCTGGGAATTAGAAGAGGAGGAGAGTGCCGGTAAGACATCAGTCATTTGCAGGGGAGGAGAAAAGGGGGTTGGTACTCCGTGGATTGCTGTTGTACAGCTGCGGGGAGAAAGGAGGATCCAGGCGCTATGTTTTCCACGACGAGCCGTCAGTCCCACTTTACGGCTGGGGTGATTCATGCCGTTTTCAGAGTTTACGCTGCACAGTTCAGGGGAATTACCGCTTCCCGGTGTAACTATCTGTTTTATTCTCTTGATTCCGTGTGCTCTTAAATTGTGGTATGAGCCTTGTGTGCGCTCGTAAGCCTTCGTAAAGCCGTGCTGCTCCTTCCCCGTGTGCGCACGGAGGTGTCGTCACACAAGGCAGCACCCATGGGCTTGGGGACTCCTTATTGCCAGCTGCGTAATTGTAAAAGGTCTGCGTGTCTCTCACTTGCGAGAGGCCTTTTAATTTACTTTTTCCACTGTTTTCTGCGTCTCCTCGGCTCACTTGAGTGTGCCGGCATGGGAGCGGGGACGAGGGAACGGTGTGTGGCTCAGACAGCTTCTATGTCGCGTTGCAGCTTGCAAAGGGGCCGCACGATGCGCGCGTGCAGGACGCAGCGCCTTGCGTGACGGCGGTGGGGGGGCTGCACGAGCCCCCCGGCCAGCCCTCTCCCCATCTCCGCAGCCCGCCTCCGTGGGGGGGTAGTACCCTGAGCTGTGGGAAACCCCTGTGAGCATCCCACGTGGACCTCAAGAAGGATCGGCCGGGGAAATGGGGTGGATTCACTGTGCGGTTCGGCCAAATAATTTTCTTTCCTGTCAGTTTATTGAAAAACGATGGGGGTGGGGAGGGAGGCTTGTCTTACTTCCTTTAATACCGCTTGTAGAGTTTTAATCAGTCATGCTTTTTTGGGCCCCTATATTGCCCTGTGATCTGTCATCTAATTCAATTTTTCATTCCTGCTACCGAAAAAGTCTTTTTGTAACTTCCAATAGTCAGCTTCATTTATCCCTTTTAGAAGAAATGTAGCTTTTTATAGCACGCTTTTCTCTCTCTGGCTTCTGTGAAGCCACGGGTGAGAACGTGTCAAGCCTGAGGTAAAAACTTGGATTTAAAACCCCTAATCCAGGTCTGCTGGGTGAACCTTCATCTGTAGCTAACTTGTGGGAGATTCTGGTCCAGCAAGAGATTGGAAGAGCCATCTGTGTGCATGGCAGCGAGCATCACCTGCAGGAGACTTTTGGCGGGCCCTGCCTACATCGTCTTGTTTGAGGCTGCCCTGCTCCCCTTGTGAGCAACAGGTTCTTTCCCTGCGTTTCTTTCCTTCCATGATTCCTCTCCCAAATTAACAGTCTTTCTTGGTCCTTTTATAGCCACTCTCTTTGATCAAGGAAGTGCTTAAGAAATAACCTCTTTTCACTTCTCTGGTTGTTCTTACGCAATCGTGTCTGTACCAGTTTGAGTCCGGGTCTTGCTGGATCACAGAGTGCTCTGCTGCTTTACCATACTCTCTTTTGCTGCTGATAGGCCTTTTCTTAATTTTTCTCAGTGCAGGCTTTGTTGATGAGATGCTGGGTTTTGGGGCATGCAGAGTTCCGTATCTGCCTATTATAATTCAACTCCTGTTACCCATGGGATCTTTTTCCAGTAACAATATTATTTTTGTGCTTCTTCCCTGGAGTGGCTTCCTTTGAAATTGGTAATCTTGCAGCCTCTTTGAGTTGACTTCTTTCTGGAGGCTTATCTTCCATTGAATGTCCAAATGTTTGGGCAATAAATGGTGGAGTTATCCACACCTTAAGCTCCTGTTTCTTCTTGGAGACCATATTCCTCCTAAAATGGCTCATGTCTATTTAGCAGTTTCTTCTCTAAGGTCCCTATGTTCCATCTCTGCCTCCAACTCTTCTCTTGTTACTCCATCTTCCCTTTTTTGAACTAGGACTCCACTTTTCAGAATTTTAGCATCAACCAAATGTTTTGCATCTTTAGATGAAAATATGGCTTCGCAATTCTTCTGCATTTCACTTGACTCTGGGTGATGTGAAAAAGCACAACAGAGTCACATGATAAATGGTAATTTTAAAGTTTCCTTTGAAGAGTGCATCTCTCATTGTTTAGGTCCATCTGCTCCACTCTGGGAAGTGGCCTGGGATTTCCCAGCCAACCCAGAAGAACATTAACTCTTGCTCAAGAAAATACATCTGTAATTAGGGTCTATTTTCAGATTGGATTTTGACCCCAGTTCTTAGGGCTCCATAAAATGCATTGGAAAATCTGGCTGGAGGGCAGAAAGTAAGGTGGTAAAAGGCAACATGTTAGGGAGACTTGAGATATTTTCTCCTAGACTACTTTATGTAAACCTTGATTCTTAGCTTTTGTTGCGAGTGGGGGAAAAATGGATGCACTAAGAGTATTACAAAATAATTCAGTAACTATAAATAAAATTCCATATAATCTGTAAGGCAATTTGAAAAGAGCTGTGAGAAAAGAGAGCTCTCACGTTGGTGAGATTTCTTAGGCTGGCATCAAGCCTACTCCTTTGACACCAAGTTTTAGAGCGTGCCTAGAACACACTGTACTTGGGAGGCTCAGTAGGATTTTTTTTTTCTTTTTTGGTTCTTGGCTATCATTTTAATTTATTTAAACCTCAAGTAAAGATGCTGTATTGCTTTGTTTTAATCACTGAAAGGATTGGGGAGGGCTGACTTTCTGATGGGCTTATTAAAATAGTAGCTGGAACTACTTCTTTCCATTGCATTCCTGTAGTAAAGGTAACAGATTAAAGCTCATAAACAGGCACAGTCTTCTCTTACCCTATTTAAATTTGGGATTGCAGAGCCACTTTGTGCAATTGTATCTAAGATATGCACAAGGGACATCGTTTCCCCAAACTCTTAAACCATTTTGCCTTCATTTTTCTCTTCTTTAATGGTTACCATTTAGGCATCTATCAAGTGAGTATTTGTGACTAAAAGGTTTTCAGAAAGAGCAAAGATTTAGGGGTTGCTTTTATGATGCCACTCTGCACAGACTATCACCAAAAGCGTGTAGGACAAATCCTTAGTTTTATCAGTTCTACGGTATTTTCACTTCGGAAGTCTCACTTTGTATTGCCAGAGCTCTGAAGCAGCAATTGCCATAATGTCTAATGGTCTTATTCTTTCTCTGCATAGGGCAGAAACTTGAGAAGCTTTCCATTAAGAGAGCAGATATGGGAAAGGAGCAGGGGGAATTAATACTAGCAAGCTGTGCTGGGAAAGCACAGAGCAGAGCAGTCATGGCTGGCTGATATTTCTTGCACTGTTACAGTTCGAAAATCTGCTAAACATAATTAGCAAGGAGTTATTTATTAAATGTATAATCGAGGCTTTTTGGTCCTTTAAAGCCTATCCAATTAATCAAGTGAGATTGAAAGGTAAGTAAAATTGTGACTAACTCTTCTCAGGATGAATTCACTTGCTAATATTTTCAGAAAATGGGGCAGGGGGTGATAGAGGTTGTAGTAAGATAGCTGAATTTCAGAAAAATCTTGAGCTGTTTTGTCTAGATAATCCCTTTATAGAGTACCTAAGTACTTATTTGATGGTGTACTGATAAAAAGACTGACGAGACACTGCACTGGATAGGCAGAGACAGATTAATTAGTCCCAACTTGCTTTTTGGAGGAGACTGCCTTATTCTTAAGGGTCTAATTCTAACAGCATCTGTCATGAAAATTGAAGTAAGGGCTGGAAACTGCTCATCAGCAGCATTGCTGACTAGCTAAATTATTCTAGTGTAGTAGTGCATATTTCTTCTGCACAATATTCTTCCCACAGTACCTTGCTGCTTCAAAATTCATTTTTTATTGCAAAAAAGGCTGGTTAATGCAGTTGTTTTAAGGTGAGCTTCTGTAATAACCATGGAAGGCTTGTGTGTTGGAATATTAAACAAGGCTAGAACAAGGGTTTTTTTTATTAAAAATAAAACCCTGTATACTCTGCAATTAAATACTGATGAAAGCATTCCTAGCCTTTCCAGTAAGATTTATGGTCCTAAGAATATTTTAAGAGACTAAATACTTACACAAGACAAGTTGTCACTATTAGAACACAGTGTCGTCATGTAATTAACTATCAGTATTTAGGTTTCCAGGTTAGGTCTCTGCAGGCATGAACTGCAGCCTTAACTTTTGTCAGTGCTCTTCATTTCAGGCTTTCTGTGGCTTTGTGAAGATGTCAAGGCGGTGGTTCATATGCAGGTCTTGTTTTCAAGGCTATACTCAGAAATTACTTTTGTTGTTGCAAGATTTCTGGAGAAGGTAGGCATGAGTTTTGCAGCAAATTGCCAAGGAGCATTCCTGTACGAGGCCTCAAGAATTTGTGTCTTAATGCGAAGGAAGTTCTGTAGTTTCTTACAAGTGTGTTAACGTCTGTCCATGCATGGTGGGGAGGATAGGATTTAGATATATTAAATAGGAAGGTACATGATCTCTGGTGTATCTTTCTGACTCTTAAGATTTGGAATGCAGGTATCAGAGGTGAATTCAGCACTAGGTACATGTTAAAACTCGCAGGGCCACCTGCCATGCTAAAGGAAATCGGGAGAAGGCAGCTAGCCTGGATGTTTCCAAACTACAGTATGTGCTGCATGAACCGTTGAAGATAGTGTGCAGTTGCAGCAGTGCTTGACTACTTTTGCAAAGGTCCTTGCCCAGGCTTCAGGCTAACAGCACCTGGAGTCCCAATTAATTGCTCCTTACAGTCCAGCTTGCAGGGCTGCCACTTGCTGGGGCAAGACCCCTTGGCACCCCTGCCTGAGCCTAGGAACTGAAGCTCCAGAATTGGCTGGCTGCATTTGCAGCAAAAGGGCTGGAGGTATCAGAGGAGACCATCAGGACTTGGGTTTTTGGGCAGAGCAGGTGCTCCCAGCATGTGCTGCAGCCACTGAACGTAGGCTTGCCAAGCCATTTTGTGGCCGTAGGAAGAGCTTTATCCCGCTGTTGGCTGAAGACCCTTTCACATGCTTGCATCTCCTTAGGCACAGATGGGCCTTGATTTTCATGTGCCATGATGTACAGTACAGGAGATCCAAGCTATTCAGATCCTATAGGTGTATTGAACTCTAGATGCCCATGGCAATGCTTTTGCCTCCAATGAAGCATTCAAGGTGACTTCTGTGTTATGGAGATGTTTTTACATCCAACTATCCACTTCTACCTTATCTGAACAGTTACTGTGTTTCAGGTGTCCACTTTAAAGATTTTTTTTTTTTT
>VZTL01017384.1:18440-40111 GCA_013400535.1 Scopus umbretta
TTTTTGGCAAAGCCAGAGATATAGTATGCTGCCTAGAAGATATTACTTGATTTAGGTGGTACACTGGACCAACCTGAAATAAAGAAGGACCCCTGTTTAATCACAAATCAGGGCTTTTTGTTGTGCAGATAAAGGAACAGGTAGTTTAGCTCTTACTCTGATGCTATAAATACAACAATCACAACTCTCCCTTGCTTTTTATTAACTTAATGTAACACCCTAGTTAACTAAAAACATCCCATCTACTGCATGTCTTCAGCAGCACTTGGTGTGTAAGAGCAGCACTTTTATTTTTGTGGGTGGGTTTTGCATGCATCAGCAAGAGGAGAAGGGAGATCAGATTACAGATATTACCTGCATAACCCTCTATCTGCTGCTGGAATCACAGTCACTTGTTACAAGAACCCACTTGTTCTGCGTGGGTTGTCCTGTGCCCCTTGGGATGCTGAAGAAGTGTAAGGAAGATGGAGTGAGATGATGAGGTGCATTGTGTAGGTGGGACTACATGTGGGACAGGGACTGTATTTTGAGTGTTCAGAAGGTGCAGTAGGAGAACAGGAAAGAAGTGGACAATGGACTCCGGCTTTCTTACTCACTTAAGGTCCAGCATGCATTTGAGACCTGCTGCTGCAGTGGATGGTCCTGGTAGCACTTGCCAAGCAAAGTTACAAAATCCTAAACTAGTTACACCTGAGCTTTTGTCACTTGCAAGCAAGGTCATCAAATTTTCATGCCCACCTGGCAAAACAAGTTCCATTTGCATGATAGACACCATCTACAGATAATGTCATACCTGACCTCTAACAAATTCTTGAACTTGCGCTCCCCAGCAGTTTTGGCCGCATGTCAGCATAGCATGGCTGTTAATTTAACAAAAGTTAATTAAGCTGATACCATATTGATGAGCATTTTAGAAATACATGTTGGGGAAAGTGTATGACTGGATTGCACATCAACTTTGTTCTTCTGTTGTTTGCTGGTTAAAACAAATGTTTGGCCCTTGATAGTCTTCTTTCTGTTACCATTTTCCTGGTGGGTTTTTTTTTTTCTGTAATGTTTCTTTTTTTCCCATGCTTAACATAGTTGCATGTGTGGTTTGGATGGTTGGTTGAAAGCCTTTCATATCAATACCGTGTTCTTGCTGTCTTCACTGAGTAACGACAGTTGGCCAAAATGCATGTGTGGCTGAGCATGACCGTTGCTTTTGATGTGTCTGGATGTCTTGCATCTATGTTTTGCAAAAATGTCTAGTTATATTTGAAATTTTCTTACTATTCCTACAACTCTTGCTCTACAGTATGTTAAAATTATGGATGCCTTTTAATTGTATCCCAAGGCCTTAGACTCTGTTTTTTGGAGAATTTTCCACTTTGTGTTGGTTCAGTCACCTCGTAGATTGTGGTACCAAAATTTGTAGAAGTTAGCAGATTTGGTGGGGGAACTTCCTATGACCCAAGGCACAAGCTTTGCTTATTATTTATGTTGATTGGTGAATTGAGAGCAGGAGGCTGAAGTATTTGTGGGGGAGATAAAAGTAATCTCCTGCAGTTCCGGCTGCCCTCTCTCAGCATAACTACAGCTGAGAACCAGGTGCTGCAGCACCGTGTGATGCCGGCTGTCTGCCTCCATGGTGTGCCAGTCTCACGCCAGTTCAAAGGAGAAGTTTGGAAGTCAGGAGCTGTGTCCTTATGTGACGCTGGGAGTCAAACAGGGATGGGAACAAAATCCAGGTTGCTGACAACACATTTGATGTTTTAGGGCATCCTTTTTTTCCATCATGGGTTTCCAAAGCATAGTGGTAGGAGCTTTTAAAATGCATAAAATAGAGGATGGTATTTGTCCCTCCGTAGTGAACTTCTTTAGTGCCTTTGCCTTGTTTGAATGATGACAGTAATTCATCAGGATGTCAGAAGTCCAGGAAATGATGAAGTAAGGGCCAGCACAGACCTTAATATAATCCTAATTCTGCCCAAGGAACTGATTATACCTGTTGGAACAGTTCAGTAACAGGAGCACCACTATAGAAAGCAGGTATGAAAAACTGAGAAAATACATTTTTGTTTGCCTTTTCAGCTCTCATGGTATATACTCCAGCTTCGTGTAGCTGGGAAATACTTTAGCAAAGGAAAGCATAGCTGTTAACTCACAGCAAGTGCCGCCCTTGAGGACGCAAGAGTACCTGTTTAAGGGTGGGATTTGTTAGGTTGCATTGTTAATGGCAAAGAAGGTTTCCTTCTCATGTGCATTGCCAGTGATGTGATGTGACGTGACAGTCAGTAGTTTGTGGGCGCAATGAAATGTCACGGAGTGAAGGAATCCTTTGATCAAAGGTGGAGGGTTTGTAACATTTAATGCATCTGAGAACATTTTTAAATGTACAGCAGGAACATTTGCTGTAGCTCTTGTTTGCTTTAGATGACTAACCCAAAATTGGATGTGGCCCATGGCAGCTGTACTTTCTTCCTAGGGGTGTTCTAGTGCTTGTAACATGGAAATATAATGTTCTTAAAGAAGGTTGCAGCTGCACTTTGCTTATATTACCTTAACTTCTTATTTCCAATTTAAGTTGAGAAGATTCTGCTAACCTTCACGTTTCTGAAGGATGTTTCTCTGCTTGTAAGGCCTTCAGTTACTTTGTTACATTAATTACATTTAATAAATATCTTTTCAGTGTTGTCATGCAACAGATTCTCTTTTTTTAGGGCAGGGAAGGCATGTGTCCAGAAGCCTAGTGGTATGACCTTCCCCTGGGATACAGAAGACCCAGATTTTAATTCTCTTGACCTGGAAGACAAGGACAGGCATACTGAGTAAAATCAGGGTTCATTTTCTATTCATCTACTATTCTGTCTTAGGCAGGGCCATTACTAGGTGAATAAGGTGTAAACAGCTCAGGAATAGAAAGGTACTTCTGTCTTTTCAGCTTTTTGATGTCTGCCTCTGTGTTTAGTAATGCTTGATGTACTTTCCTTATATAAATTCATCTAACGGGAGATCAGATCTGTCATGTCTCGGAAGGTAGACTCAATTCCTTTCATAAAATAAAAAGGGAAATGTTTATGTGAGGCTGCAGCTGGTGATGTTCAGAGGCTGGTCCCAGGCTAGCTTGACAGTGGCATACTCTTCTTCAGATCTGAGCTCAGGTCTGTATTGCTTCCTTGGGCATGGGGACTCGAAGTGAGTGGTATACCTAACAGAAAGTGTGATGGGTGGTCTCTGTAAGAAATGGTGTGACTTCAGGAGAGGATTCATAGTTGAAAAGGCTGAAAAACCATAGATGCCTTTTAAGCCTGAAGGCAGTCCAAGACTACCTTTACACCTTCTGCTGACCACCACTTATTTCCATATTTTCTGTGGAGCTTGTTCATAGGAGCATTCTAGGGAGAGGTGAATCCCAATGAGATCCTGGAAGTTGCAGCCTCACAGTCTCTCTGTGGATTTAGCTGTCAATTGTTTATTTTCCTTTCATCGTGTGTGGTTCCATTTTCTCAGAGGGAGGTGAAGACTCTGCAGGGTAGCAGAGCCTTTCCCACATACTAAAGGTTTTCAACTTTTTTCTTGTTGGCACTGATGGATCAGCTGTGCTTCTAATACAAAATTTGACTTCCCAGGCAAACTTCAGAGGGCATTGACCCAACTTCCCAGATGAGTCCATACGCTGCCCACAGGACATTCACTGAAATGTCTGTCCTTAAGGCCTCAACCCAGGAGCCTGGGACAGTCTCAGGTTCAACAAACACAACATTGTCTTACTGACCTGCTGTCTTATGAGACTGCCTACAGATTGCCTAGCTGCAAAAGGACCACTTCTTTTTTAATGCTTCACGTTGCTCAGCACAGCTAGAATTAAGCCTTTAATGATGTTTTCATTATTGCTTTCCCGGTGGGACACTGGGTGTCAGCAAATTGCAAAGTAAGCTGAGCCAGCGAAGGAGTTTTGGAATACCTGCAGAATCTTCCTGGTGGAGAGGAGAGACCTGAGCTCCCTGGGATTTGCTGGGTTTGGGAAGCATTTGCTAATGTTAGCTAAAACATTCCTCCTGCAATACTCTCTTCTCTTCCTTTTGTCACACAACCTTCCTCCGCTATCTCTACAAAAAGGCTTTCATGCAATCTGGCACGTCAGCTGTTGCCTTTGTGCATTGTGTTGGGTCCGGGATAAAGCGTAAGCTCTTCAGCCCTGGTGCTTTATAGTATGGCATGAATGCTGATGGTGCTCTGGTTAAGAAAAAAACAACCAAGCAAACTTACAATTAACAATAACTAAGCAGATTTGGGAACAGTGAGTTCCTAGAGGTAGTTGCATTTTAAAGGTTTTCTTTTTCTTTTCCCTTTTAAAGCTGTTCACCTTGGTATTTCCGTTCTGGAAAACTGCATTGTTAGGAAGCAGACTTGTGTGTAGATCTTAGTATTACATGATTTATCTTCAGAAAGCCCATTAGTGTTTGAACTAGAAGCTAATCTACTTCACAAGATAATTTACATCCCTTCTCTTATAAACAGCAGCAAGCTACCACACTGCAGAACATCATCTTAAGAAAGAGCAAGTACTGGTTTGCTCCTCTACATCTTTTTCTATATGTTTCTATTTCTAGAGGCTTTTTCCACTAACCTCATGTGTGTCAGTGTGTGAACACTGTGCGGAGACAGTCCAATCCGCTGCGGCAGAGCTCCTCCGGGGAGATAGCTTAATCAGCCCTAGGGTGAGTTCTTAAGTAAGGGAGGTGACAGGCTGTAGAAAAGAAGCAAAGATGTGAAATCCTTGAAAAGAAGAATGTGACTCTGCCTTCTGGAGGGGAGCAATTCTACTCCATACTGTAAGGCATAAATAGAAAGCAAATCTATTATACGTTGTGAGCCGTAAGTAGAGCATCCGTCCTGACTTCCCTTGCTGTAGCGAGCAGTAAGAAATCAAACTCACATGGACACTCTAAAGTACAGAACAAAAAAAACCCTAACTGTGCTACAGTGAAGCACCAGGGTGCTGACAGAACCTCCCCAGCAGAGATCAGTAGTAAGACCACAATCCATCTTCTTGAGAAATAAGTTCTGTGTGCTAGTTTGCTTGGGTTTTACTTGAAACCGTGTTGTTTCAGGCATGAGTTAGCAAGGCAGTGTTGGCACTGTGAATAAGTGTAACGTGCCCTCTGTCTTTGCAGCTCTGTTTTCAAACACTCTTTAGAACTGACTACAGGTATCGGTGTGGGCACTAAGCACCTTTACTGGTGGCAGCCTGTGTATCTCATTTTGAGAAGGGCCAAAAGCTGCAGCTAAGGCACCGGGTCATGTAAAAATTAAGATACTCCAGCTCTGGCTGTAATCAGCATGCTGTCAAGTTGTATCAGCCTTTGGAAGCAGAAAGGAGGAGACAATAGAAAATTGAGTGCGGGCGAGCTGAACACGGAAGTCAATGCACTGATTGACCTCTGCGTGTTTGTTCTTCATTGACAGGTTGATGACGCCTGGGAGTGAAATTCGATTTGTCCATAAGCACATGGGTCTGGTGCCGGGCTGGGGAGGAGCTGCCCGGCTGGTGCGGATCGTCGGCAGCGGGGCTGCCCTCCGGCTGCTGAGCGGGGCTGCCAGGGTGGACCCCGAGAGAGCTTTGCGCCTTGGGCTCTCAGAGGAGACATTGTCATCTTCAGATGAAACCGGAGCGTTAGAAGAAGCCCGAGCCTGGCTGAGTCAGTACACAGAGGGTCCAGCCAGTGTGATTCGGGCCGCGAAAAAGGTGGTGACAGCGGGAAGAGAGCTACCAATGGAAGCTGCCCTAAGGACAGAGAAGGACGTTTTCGGAACTGTGTGGGGTGGGCCTGCCAATTTGCAGGCGTTGGTTAGAAGACCAAAACATAAATGACGGTCAATGCATAACAGATGTTCTTGACCTTTTTGCAAACAAAGCTTTCACTAAAGCAGGCATTAAACTGAATCATTTAAGGACTTGTTCATTTCAGCTGGCATTAACATTCCTGTTGTTCACGTCAGGCAGACGTATTTGGTGTGCAACCACAGAGAAATCCCCAGCAGATTCTTTACTGTCCTAATCACCCACTGAATGGAGATTAGTGAAATTAGTATGTAAAGGTAAATACTGTGCTGAGAATAGAACTATAATTCTTTTGGAATGAGGCTAAAGATTATTTTCTTTGGAGTTAATTTTGGTTTTCTAACTGGTATGGAAATGAATTGCTTGAAAGATACGAGGCTTATTTATTTGCAGAACAGGTGCATTTAAAGCTGCAAAATGAGAGTTCCCCAACCTGAGACCGGTGTCTTTGAACAGCTTTGAAGGGATGATAACCGGTGAGATCACAGTTTTTATTTTTTCATCTTCAGTCAGTTCTTTGTATGATTGCTGAGAAAGTACCCAAGGATACTTCATTTGTAATGATGATTTTTACAGGAGAAGCTCTAACTTCCTGAGGAGTTTATAGTCCTCATTCACTGACACTGATTCCGGTCTTAAAATGTATTTAGGTGTCCTCTTACCGCTTGAGGAGCCAACTACCTACATAAGCATCTGCACATTCCCATAGCCTGGACCCGGGCTGCTGAGCATAAAGCTGCTGACCTGATTCTGTACGTAGAATCTAGCTGAAATCCTGGAAGGCCATGTTGTATCATGCCCCCAGATGGGATATTCTTGACTGATTGGGTGGGCTGAGTACTTCAGCATTCTGGAAAGACACGTGTGTGAATCTGTCTACATCTTACTTCAGAGTATTTTTACTGGTAGAGAATATTTGGGCTGACCAGAAGATTTGGTGCTTCACGTTGGTGCCTGTGCAAGTAATGAGATAACTCAGTGGGGAGGGTTTTCCTTTTAGAAATTAAAAACTGACGCTGAGTCCCTGCTTTGGCAGATGATTCTTAAAAAGAAACATCTGTGAGAGCAAAAACACACAGATGTATCCATGACTGAGAGTTTCCTGTACTGTTGGTTCAGATGCACTTGTCTCTAAATCCAGCAGGGGCTGAGATCTGAGCCCAGGACCCAAGTACTCCAGGGGAGCATGTTAAGGAGGAAACTTTGGGCTATGTGCCACTGACATGCATTCTCGCTCTGAACAGGCATAACTAACTCTAGATCCGTGGAACAAGCTCCCTTAGGAAAAGGCGGCAATTCCTTGGATGGAAATCCGTGTTACAGTTTCTACCATGTGGCAGGATTCGGGTTTTAGACAGCGAGGCAATTAATTGTTTGTATGTTTCAGGATCTTCGGACAGATCAACGATGGGAATTAGGCCTGATTGCCTGTTAATATTCTGCAGCTTTTGAGCAAGTGCTGTGCTCTGCTGGGGATGTTTTACTATATGGCTTTCACAGCAGGGAGCGTGTATAGCCTGAAGCAACAAGAAATGCTGAAGAAGGGGATGTGTTTCGAGCTGGCACCCCAGGGAGGATAAGGAACTTACTCTGCCCTGTTGATCCTGCCTGTTTGCCTTCACACCTGAAGCTGCTGCTGGAGGACAATTTCAAATCTCTCTTCCCCAAAAATAAAGTTCAATTTTTACTTCCAGGCTAGAGAAAAGACAGGAATGGGAACGTGGGGAGGGAGTAGTGATCCGATTTGTCCCTCCCGCCCTGCTTTTTTTATCCAGTAGCTCAGTTGTTAGTCCCTGGTGCAGCTGAATTCTTTCCTGCGCTCTAAAGGACTTCAGACTTCTGAAGGAAGGAAAAGACTTCTGAAACGCAGATGTTTTAATATAGTCAGGCAGTACTTGACTGTTTAGTAAGGAAGCTGTTCTGCTTTTCATGAAGTTTCTCAAGACTCATGAGGGATTCCAGACTGCCAACATCACTGAACCCTTCAGAGCACGCTCCAGTCTGTAGTCATCCAACTTTTTGAAACAACAGCACATCACATTGTTGCAAGTCAAAAAAAAATGTGCTTTAAAGGGCAAAGGGATATGTCTTTGCTAGCAACAAGAATAAATTTGTCATTACTAATGCCATGATTATGTTTTTAAAATGGGTGTGAAAATTGCTTAGAACCCGAGCAAGACCCTTGAATCTTTTTTTTTTCTTTTTGTTCTTTTTTTTTATTTTATTTTTCAGGTGCTAGGCTGTAAGGCTCAGTAGTGTGTCTTGTGCACTGGGTGATGTAAATTTGAAAGGGAGGAAATTGTAGCAGAAAAGTAGAATCTGTTTCACTTGCACGTTTTGAACTAGACCTGTGCTGCCAGTAAGTGAAACGCAGTATGTACATCTATTGGGCACCTCTTTCCATTTTGATGTGTGAGCTTACTTCTCATTTCAGCAACTGCATTTTCCCAGCCATCCTCTCCAATCTGTATCAAACTCCAATGCTGGCTTCCCAGAACAGGACAAATAATTAACTAGTACTGAGCAAGACACTTTCAGGAAAGGTTACAGCAACTCATTTTGTCCTCTGGTCTGTTGGAATCACAAATATACCAGAAGTAGCTACAGGAGATTCTGAAGATAATTACAGGTGTTTGTTTTGATCAAGGATTTTGTGAGCAGCCTCACACCATATTCTCTGGTTTCTTTTCTGTTTTAAAGGCAAGGACAGCCCTTCATATGAAAACCAGCCTAACTAAACTACCATGAGTGCTATCACAAGCACTTGAGACTGAGTGAGATGAAATGGAATCCCATTTTACCCATTTTAAACCTAAATGCTGTATTTCATAGAATACTTGCTTATCATCTTAAAGTGACAAATACCTACAACCAGCAGCTATTAAGCATTTATATTTTCTTTACAATTATTAGAGACTGCAAGCTTCATCTCTGGTTTTTGTTCCCCTTCAGAAATGGCCTAAAACCAAACAAGCACTAAGTGCACAAAATAAATCCGAAACCTCAAAATTGATAGTCCCAGTCTCCTAATTAAATGGCATGCTAGCTTTTTTATTTCCTAGGGGCTAGTTTGCCAGCTCCCTCCTCAGCAAACTAGGTTTCCTACTACATTGTGAAATGCCTGTCTTGTACCCTCGCCTCTGTGTCCTGGGACAGCCCGAGTGCTTAATGGGGGTGTGGATTCTGTGCCAAGTGTTTAAGGTTGGATACTGGAGATTGCTTTTAGCAATATAGTTACTTTATCGTATTTGCTGCTGACAGAAACAGACTTACCAAATGGGCAATCTAGGGAAGCTAGGTGTTCTTGCTGAATGCTTCGTTCACTATGTGATTTTTATTTTTTACTGAGACATAGGATTCCTGCATCTGTGGTTATCTGTTCTCCTGGAAATGGAGAGATAGAGTAGATTTTACAGTATTTTAATTTCCTTTTTCCTTTCCATTCTGCTTCACTGCGCATTTCTCTAGCTATGCTGTACAAGTTGAAAATGACTGAACGTATGGAGTTACAGAAAACCACATAATGCAGTGTGGCTGTGACTTAGCCAAAACTGACAGAGAACACATCTCCTGCTGAAGGTAAAGGTTTAAATATAATATGGGAATTATTGTTCTGGGGAGTGCATTTGCCACTCTGATGAGTGGCTATTAAGCTCTCACCGGCCTTACTTTAACTAATTTTAGTACTTCACAGCTGCAGTCAGCCAGCAGGAGCCTGGGCATTTGACTGAACAGAAGTCTGCCTCTCTACATTGGTCAAGCACCCCCAAGGACAACCACTGATAAAATTATTTGTAGACAGTTCAGGCTGAAAAATCCTGAAATTAAGTATGTAGCAAGTCAGGTTCTTGTATTTTGCTTCTTGCTTTCCTCAACAGCACGTACGCTCACATGACGTAAAATGCACGCACATAGCAGAAGCGTTCTTACTGAAGGTTTTCGCAGCACAAAGTGAGACTTTGATTAGAGCCACTGTGTGCCAACTCAAAACACGAGAAATAAGACAGCTGGCAACTAACAAATAGAAGAAAAAACATTCCATCCTCTTTCCTTCTGAAGTCCATGTTACTGGCTTATTTCCTTATGGAACTGGAAGGTGATCGTAAAAATCTGATCAAGAGCATCCGTTCCTAGCTGAGAAAGGAGGAGATCTTCCTTATCCCATCCTAGTCTCCTCTGCGCTTTCCTTCGTTCACTGGCCCACTGATCTCACCTGTGGGCAGAGGAAGCAAACTGGAGGGCTGGCACAGCTTGGCCGAAGATTAGACATGTCAGCCGTCATTCCAGTAAGAACACTTTAGAAGTGCAAACCTACCATTTTTAAAAATCAGCCCTTAGATTTTAATTAAATAATTACCGTTATTTAATTATATATAAAATCTATATAATTAAATTCCCTTCAAATGATTGGTTGCCTACAGCAACTTTTGTCTGCAGATGCGTAGTACCTACATATCAGCTCCTGTCCCTTCTATTCAGGGATCTGTTTACTAAAAATGGGGAGTTTAATGAGCTTTATTTTAAAGATGGGAGTCCAGAATCAGCCAATGCTGTTTCTCGATTTGAGAAAACGTAAAACAACTGCCATAGACAGAAAAGACAAGCTGCGCTTTTCAAGATCTGGCTTCTAACCTGCTCTGATACACAGAAGTCAGTTTGTAGCAATCTAGATGCATTTCTAATACAAGCACAAAACCACCTTTTCTATGCTGCCACTAGTTTCGCTGTGAAAAACAGATGAACAGCAACATAGTCCTTAACATCCACGTTCTTCATTATAGGCTGAAATTTGCTCTTTTATTTCAACATTTCTGCTGTTAAAATAAGGCTGTGTGTGATACTTCTGCCCGCTGTTAACAGTGAAGCGAGTTGGTCAGCTCTTCAGATGAGAAATGAGTGTTAAGCCCATGTGTGCGTTAAGCCTGCAACTCATGATTTTTCAGTAGAAAGACATACCCCTACAGCGTTGTGTTTGAGAGAGTGCCAGTCAGGAATAAAAGAACTTCAAGATACCACTCGGAGACCATCCTCCCTTTTGGCAAACACAGGAAGCTGTTCTACGATTGTTTTCTTTAAAGTTCCTCCAGTGAAGTTCAATTAAATGGGAAACATACCTAAGATTGTTACTGATAAAATGTAGTTTTATTAAATTATAAATTCCGTAACAAAAACGAGACAGATCAAAAAGACCTCAAAAACAAAACTACAAGGACTAGATGGCAAAGCCAGTGAAAATGCCATGAAGAGTCTATAGGTAAGAATTTGCAACAGAAGTTAACAGCATTTTTACATTTCCATTGAAGGAAGGTAAATGATTGCTCTTGCCTAGTAAAAACACATTTTAACTCCAAACTCACATCTATTTTCTCACATTAAATTAAGCATCCTGCTCACACCCAACATCTTGCCTGCTCCCACATTGCTTTAGTGTTCTTTTCATACATCAATCCATGCAGAAAGTAGTAAGACACTTAATGCAACAATCAGATAATGAAGACAACTCAAGTTGTACAATAGATATACATTGGCCAAAAAGGGATCGAGTATCTCCAAGGGCAAAATGCTACAAAATAAACACAAGACATTTTCAAGAAAACTGGGTATTGCTAAGCAGCTTTCAAACCACTAACAGGACAACCCAGTTTCCTACAGTTAGAGTCTTCCAGCTCAGACATGTTAAGAGACTTAAGTTAAACAGGCCAAATCTGTTTTCTCCCCTTCACCCCACCCTCCCACCAAACACACTGCTAGGTTTGAGTGCAATGCCAACGCGGACAGAAAATTTACAGATACAGGACTGAGTTTTTAATCGCATGGCTCTAGATTTAAACTTCAGTGACTGTGCACTGTCCATCTGGCCTTCTAGATCTTACACTTGTGTTTACCACCCCGCCCCCTGCCACTGGTCTATCTGCTCCTGACTGGCTTGTGTTTGTTGCATTGAAGTGTCTCTGCGGGACGGAGGACGGGGGTTGCTGAAGGTGGGCAGAAACATCCTCGCTATCGCTGCTAGCATCCGATTCGGTCTCTTCAACAGAGGTGTCAGGGGCTGGCACCCTACCAGAAGATGATGATTCACGGTCTTCTTCTCCCTCTCCTCTATGATTCCTTTCAGCCATACTGTCTCCATTTATTTGCAAGTGGGCAAAAGAGTTCTCTAGAGAATTGCTTGCATCAGGTGATGGCGTTGAAGGACTCATCAGCTGACCATCCAGTGACGGCAGGGGCCTAGCAGACATGGATGCTAGAGGCTGCACAGCTGCAGACCCCGGAGTCGGTGTGCTGTCTGCACCATCAGCGGAGCTCTCTCTTGCCAGGTTGACAGTGTTAGCGTCACAGTCCAACCTCAGCCCAGCCACGCCCTTCTTTGGTATATCTATTATGTCCCGTTTTATTTTTCTGCGGCGTCCATGCTCGTTTCTCCTATACTGAACCATATTTTCAAGATCTGCTACGTATAAAAACCCAGCAATTAGCATTTCAGTGCTCTTTTTACCCTTGGAAAAGGCATCTTCCAGCTCTCTGCTGGTACGTTCATCATACTGCCACCAACCATTTCTACCTTCATAGTACCAAGCGTACTCCCCATTGCCTCTACTTGCTGCTTTGAGTTCTTCTGGTGACAATAAGGTTGGCTTGTCAAGAAAATCATCTGGAATCTCCTGCCGGCAGAGCGCACATCGTTTCCCAAGCCAAGAAGCTCCCTTCACACACAGATAGCAGAAAACGTGTTTACACGGCAGACTTACTGGATGGACACACGTTTGCAGACAGATAGCACATTCGGGGACTGTCAGGGAAGGTGCTGCGTTAGCACACGACTCATTTGTCTTCCTGTTTGTGGGAAGCATGTTGATCGAGTGATCTATTTCGCCACAGCCAGCCATCCTGCAGAGGATCAAAGACAGATTTCAATCAGTTTATTGTGTCAACCTAAACTGGCACCTTACATCACCTTTGACCGCAACATCCATAGAATGATGCTTACCTTAATTTAAGGTAAGTTATCATTTATGAAGCTCAGCTCCAAGAAACTGACAGGTTAACATTCTGTTTCCTGAGCTGACAGACTAAATCCAGTACTATAATTCTTTTTACTAATCACCGTCCTTATCTGTTTCATTTTAGCCTGTTATCATGCCAAGTTAGAAAACAAATTTTGAAATTTCCTCTGTTCTTTCTCTGAACTAGTGTTGATTAATGAACCTCCGGTCAGCCAGTTACTTTGGAGTCTCCTCGGGAAACTTAAAAGAAGCTATGACTCCTTCCTCAAGAGGTGATCTAGCTGCAAACATTGAACTTAAACCAACTTCTTTTCACAGTACTGGGGACCATCCATTTGATTAAGGGGTTGCCTGAACAGTACCTCAGACTAGGTTTCCACAGTAGAAAATACGCCTGGCAGCAGCACCCCACTGCAGTATTCCCCCACTCTGTTTCTTAGGCCCCATGCACCATGGTACACCACCCCTCAAACTGGGCTCAGAACAACCAGAGGGTGGCAGAAAACCAGAACTGAAAACCGAGGTGGCTTTTTCAAAAGATACCTTGGATTCCTTTTTCCTAAACATCAAGTGAACACCCTGATATAGCTAAGTGCACCTCAGAAGGAATCGCTGCAGCCCAGCAGAAGGGGCAGTATATGACAGAAGACACACAACCGTGATTTGATTGGTTTGTGAAGTCATTGCCTCTAGCTTCTCTGGCCATATCTTATTTCTGCATTAAAGATGATTTTGTAACCAACCGTAAGAGAGCAGGCAATGCAAAACTGTGTCACTTTGGCATTGTGTAGGATTGCAGTAGCTGAAAAATTCTAGCCTAAATATGCAAATGCCTTCTCAACTACATTTTTGCCATGGCAATCTTTCACAGTCTGTTTCATGGTAATTTTCCTTTTATGTTCTTATTTATTAGCAATCAAAATCAGACACCAGATATCAAACGAGTGAGAAGAATGGGCTTTGGGGAATGGGGCCTAAAATGGTGCCTTTTTTCATTTAAATCCCCAAGGAACTTTGAGGCTGATATTCAACAAAACAGCCTTTCAGTGAAACTCGACTTTGTTGTACAACCAGCTAGGAATAGTTCATGCAGAACTATCACTGGCATGCGGGCCAAAAGGGACCTTTTAAAGGTCATGCAGCCCCGTCTCCTGCTCCATGTGGCACTACCACCAATACTAGATCCGATCAGCCGTGGCTTTGTCTAGCTGAGTTTTTCTGCAGTCTGCAAGGATGGAGATACCACAGCCTCCCTGGGTAGCCTTTTCTAGTGATATACACATTTCTAGCAGAATGTGTTACCTCAAGAGAAAAAGCCTAGCGTTACTGTAAAAGCCACCACTGCCTTAAACGTCTTATGAATACATGCTGGTATTAAAAAAAAAAAAAAAAAAAAAATTATTTTTCAGTATCTGTATTTATCTTTACAATAACATATTAAGTGCTATTTACTTAAAAATGTATTTCTGTGTGCTGCCTGTTCCCTTCTATCACTATAATTTCCTCTCGAAAGACCAATGCCTATTTAATCCATTTTTAATGAAATCATTCTTTTAAAGGCTCTACAGCTCAAATATTTTTTCCTGAAGTAGCACATAACTGTATCAACCTACGTTTCAGTTTCATATCTGAATTTCTTTCTCTGAGGTTAAAGATAAATCTGCATACTAGTTCTTAAATCAGCATGCCAGATACAGACACAGGATTACCTACCACCTGGTAACTGTCTTTTTACTGTAGAGTACACTGCTTTCTGCGAGATCCACGCTGACAACGTTGTGAATAAGTTGCTTTCTGGGAGCCTCACATTTTTGAGGCTATATTTTGCAACGGAACTTCACCCCAAAACTAGGGTTTTGAAACGAGAAATTTATTAGAAAAAGGGGGGGAAGAAAAGCTATTAAGATTTCAGAATACCCACGAATACAACCCAACCAGTATCTCACAATGGAAGAGCTGAAAGAGAAATCCATGTATTGATTAATTTGTGCTAACCATGGCCGAGGTAAAGGATCTGAATTTTCAAGTTCTTCCATAATGAGATACTACTGTGCAAAATGCAGAGCAGCAGAGATTTGTTACTTCCACGCTACAGTTTTACAAAAGGCTTTTTCTCCTTGAATACATTTTATAAGGTTATCCTTTTCAGAGTCAAAGATTAAAACAACCTGCAGATAAGTAACTTCTATACGAGTCGCATATCATAATTAAGATTTTGGAGGGGATTAAAATGCAATGCTGGGATTAAAAATGCAATGCATTTTGACAAATCAAATTTCAGTACCACAAACTAACTTATCAGTAAACTAAAAGCAGAGTGAAAGTTCTCACCTGTTCACTGAAAGTGCAAACATGCTAACATATGAATTATGCTCAACAGATCACCCATTTGAGGGTTCTTTGATTCCTTACTAGATCAAGAAAATAATGCAGGCTATGAAAAGAAAGGAGTAAATGCCTTATCTTGAAATTCCTATGTGATTTTTAATGACTCAGAAGAAAATGTTATGTGTAAGATGAATACAGCTGGAGGATTAAACCCTTATCTCTAAGCAAGTGCTACCCAGCAACATAAAACTCGTAAAAGATAAGCACAACTGCAGTTGCATGTGCTCAGAATGCATGACAATTATGCACTTGAAGATTCCTATCAACTGATGCTGTCTCACTTTTTTTTTTTTTTTAAGGAAGATCCTAATTAATCCCTTTTTACCTTTTTATGTATCAAATCTAGGTCATAGAGTTTGTTTATAAGCTGGTATGAGGATGTACATGTAGATTTTTATTGAAGAGGTAATCCTTCAGAAAGGAGGAAAACCACCTAGGACTGCTGTTCTGCTATGTTAGGGCTGTGGAAGCACTTGCATTGCAACTTCATGTTATTAAGAACTAAACACCACTGACCACAGAATATTTTTCCTGAAATCCAAGAGTAATATTTTATAACAAGATTTAATCAAGCGGGCCTCATATCAGAACTGTTATCAAACAGTAAAGCTCTGGTTTTTGGAGGGCTGGGTTCCCTTAAGTCACTTCTGGCAACAGGGGTAATTACATTATTGAATAGTGAGGCTAAATGTTAATCAAACTCAAGGACAAGTTCTAAAAATAATTTTATCTTAAATATTTAGATCCTCCATTCAGGTATAAATAAGGGAACAATAAGCATCCAAACGCTGCATTTTAACATAAATACAGCCTAAAGCCAACTGAGAGGGCGACAGTCCACAATCTTGCCAGATCCCACCTCTCTATTAACCTTTGGTGGTTTTTTTTGTTTTTTAATATTAAAACATATATTTAATTTGTAAGCTTAGGATGCACAGCCTAGAGTGCCTTCATCAACACACAAAGTATGGAAAAGGTGATTTATAAAAACTATATGAAAAGACCCCCGGGCCTTCTAGTACTCTTTTGGAAGAAAAAGTAAATTCCCACAAAACCACCTCAAAACTGAGTAATTTTTTCAAACTCCGGGTCAAATTCTAACTGCAGCTAAGCAGTCTGTTCTGTCAAAGAGCTGACACGCATAAGTCCATTAGCAAAACAACAGCTTACTTTTTCTGAGTAATTTCTACTGAAGCATGCCACAAGACTAAAATGTCCTCTTTTCAGACGTCTCCAGCTAGGATGGCAGGTCCTCTTTCCCAAGGCTGGCTCATTCCTTACTTGTCCCGCCCAACGGTACACTACAGCGTTTCAGCTTCTCTGCAAACTTAATGGAAAACAAATAACATCACCGTTACAATATTGTACAGAGGTACGAGGAAGCAAAATACAATGCCACGGTCCTGCTACAGAAAAAAAAATTACTGTGCTTTCCTTTACCTGGTGCAGGCTATTTTCAACAAGAATATCACCAGACTTCTACTTTATTTTCTGCAATAATCAGTTTTGGCCCACAGTTTTGATGTCAGTTATTCTGATGCCTGATTTAAGCAAATTATCTTTTTCTAAAGTATTATAAAAGGCAATTTCTTTAATGATAATAAGTTAATGGCTCATTTCCATAAAGTGATCATGTACACAAAAGGAGAAACAAGACCAAAGTTAGGAGGATGTTACGTTTATGCAAATTTAACTTGTAATAAATGACTCCTTATAATCAGAGAGTTTAAAAAGTCACAATGCCTTCCTAAACCTGTGTATAAAACTACCCATATCATGTCATTCCAAAGGACTATCTAGGCTTGTATCTTGTCTCTAAACAGGGGCTAGTATCAGAAGCTTGAGGAGAAAACAGGGCAGGCAAATAGCTGATGTCCTCTAGGTCCTCTCCATATTTCAAGCAGTCTGTAGCTCAGAGCCTTGCATCCTTGTCCTCTTTTTTCACAGATCACATGCATTCATTTAATGAATGAACCTCAGAACTGTTCAGCACTTTTTTCCTTTATGAATCTACATATGTATGTCCTCATATTAGCTTATAAACAAACTCTGTGACCTAGATTTGATACTTAACAAGGTAAACAGAAAAAGGATTAATTAGGATCTTCCTTTAGAGCTGAAGGGCTCCAAGGTTCATTCATGGAACGAATGCATGCAATCTCTGAAAAAAGAGGACAAGGCTGCAAGTCAGCCTGCACGCTTCTAAGGTAATATACCCCTCTCCAGGCTAGCAGGTGATGTCAGTCACAATACCTTTTGCGTAGGTCACCAACCAGAATCTGAGCTAAGTCATTTCACAAATACATAACAATCACTGGAAACCAGTAAGTGACTAACAAATACCTAACTGACTCTACAGGAGGGAAGCAGGAACCTGCAAGCTCAGAGAGGGCAGGGGGACCATCAAGATTTCACTGTCACGTTCTTGCACCCTAAACAGGAAGGTCTTCACCTAAAAGAGCCACCTTTAGTTACAGAAAGTATTTGGGAATCCTCTGGAAAAATACTGACGCGCCATAGACTTATATCTTCCTTCTGGGCTGTGGCTTTCAAGATGATTCTCAAGCATTTCGAACTACAGTTTCCAGTTGCTGCAAAACGTTACAGATAGGAATGATATGAAGCAGTCCCAAGAATGTCACGCTTTGTATTTCAAGTTGCTCAAGGAAAGAATTATTTGAGTATAAATACAGTGAAGACCAGACATGTACAGAATCGAGCGAAGTCAAGGAGTCTCCCAAAGAACATGAAGCATTTAGTATTGTAGTACTCTGTGCTATAGTCCTTCATCAAGCGACAGAACATTTATCACAAATAACATCAGAGTGAAATGTTCGGACGACTTCAGTATAAGACACATTACTCAACTCTGTTATTTTCTTTATAGCTGAGCTCCATGTAACATTCCGTGCAGCTATTTTTAGAAACAGCTCCTGAGGAAAAACGCAAAAATTAACAAGCCTATCCACACCTTTTGTCCCCTCATCGTTCTAGCAGCTTCCCCTTTCTTCGCACATCAATCTGAAACCAAGAGCTGCAATCGCATAAAATTTTTGGCTTTACTAATCCACTGAGACAAGATACTACGTTTGCTACGATCAAAGAGACAGTTGCAACAAGCCTGATGCGGTGGGTGTGGTGTTCAGTCCTTCATCTTAGGAGCTGGCTTTCTGTTACTTCTGTAGGCATCACTTGAAGCCTTTTATCTACTACCTCTCGTAATCCACTAGTAGAGGTAGCATATCGTAAAACTGAATGTTACGTGGAGATGGGAGAAAAAGGTTGGGTCAGTTCTGGCAGATTTCTTAGGAAATAAAAATGCATCCACGTATTCAAGGTATGCAATTATACCTAGAAGAATCCACTTAGGGCATATAGGATTACGGTAAGGCAACTTTCTAATTGCTGCATAGCTCTTAAAAAGAATTAGTTCGCAAACTGACTTCAGGTAACCTCTACATTTCATGGCATTGTTATTTATTTAATAAGCCAGTCCTGAAAATTTTACTGAACGGGATAGAGGACACTTGTGGTTACACACCCCCCCCCCTTTCCTGGAGGACAACTCCTCCTTTAAAGTCAAGTGGCTAAGAGCTATGTTCTATACTTGGCAATTAATTTTCTATGCTAGAAAAGCATGTAGCATGAGGAGTTACGCTCTCTGCGGCAACCTGCAAGTACCCCTTCCTTCTGCACACTCGCTCAATCCACGCATCCTATCACACACTGATTTTGAAACTTTCGTCCAAGATGCAACAGATGAAGGACAATCCCACTGATCAAGAATTTAAATCGGGCAACATCCCCTCCCAAACTGAGGCTCAGCCAGCATTTAGCTGCTCTCTTTGTCCCCTTCACAGTCTCTCAGGATGCTTGCCGGGAGAAGTCACATCTGCTTCTTCCATGCAACTTTAAGATGTTGAAGCGGTGGACTTCCTACCAGACCGATCTCCCAAAAATGATTTCAGATTCTCCTTAAGAAAAATTTCAAGCTTTTACTAGACCAAGATGGAAAGAAATCACTTCTTGTTAGTTCAGTCAACTGTGCCCATTGGATTCCCAGTAAACTATCAGACCCAATACAATTTTTTCCACTTTTCCATTTCTTTGGAAAAGACAGCAAGGATAAAAAAAAAAATCCCAGAAACTTACATCTTTAAGCCGCCAGCTCCTAAGTGTCAATAAAGTGTAACCTACAGTCTTAAGAAGTCTCTTCTGTAAGTAGAAGCTTAGCTTTTTAAAAACAAGCAAGCATAAATGACTGGTAAATTCAACTAACAACAGCTTCTAACCAAACCAAAGACTATTACTGGAGTCCTAAATGACACATGATCTCACGAATTCTGCAACTCCGTACAGATTAAAGTAGCTATTACAAATTCATCATTTCCCCCGCCCTCGCAGGTTAAAAACTCAACAGGTACAGCATTACTTCAAAACAGTAAATTCTCTTCTGTAATCAAATACTTGGATTTTTCCATCAAGCTCCCCAAATCATAACTCAATTACTGGAGGGGGGGGCAGGAGGGGAAGAAGAACCCTGGATTTCTGTCCTCCCCTACAAGTCACCACAAGCCAAGCCCTGTGGGAAGAAGGAAGGAAGGTGGCTGGGTTTTTTTAAATAGGCGGGGGGGAAATCATTCTCCTGTCTGAAGGTCTGCTACTGTCAAGATAGTATCAGCTCCAGGTACTAAGCCTATAAGGTATTTTTTAAACTCTCCCTGGGCACTGGATAGCACAACAGATAAATAACCTCACCGTTTCCTGTTCTTACCTATTTTTCTGTATCTGTTTCTTAAACTTAGAATAACTTCAGGAACTGCTGATTATGATGAGGCTTCCGCTTGCCTGTCATTCCTTATCCTTTGCTATTACACACCAATAAAAAAACAACCCTTATAAGCACATTTGGAACTGAATCCCAGAAGAACAGCCAAGTGCAGAACAGTCAACCATTTCATTACTGAACTGCTACGCGTTTATTCGAAATGAGGTTCTTCTCCTATGCTACAACCGGAGCACTGAATTTGAATTGTGAGCGTATATCCTATTGCAATTTATTTAAGAGGGCAAAATCTTAGTTTCTGACTCAAATAAAGTGATATTGTGTGGAACACAAAGCAGAAACAGGTTCATCTGACGTTATCAATGCTTTAGAAACAGGAAGTACAGGAACATCTCTTCACATATAGAGACTTAACATGCACGGGAGGGCGCGAGGAATCAATTTCAACAAAAAGAAATTTCCCCCCCACACACAGTTCCAGGAGTCCACCGTTCAACAGCCTTTAAAAATACCACGGTTCCAGCTCTCTCAATAAACAATAATTCAAGTACGTCTAAATAGGTGCCGTACATTTTGAAGGAAACAAGAACGGAACTTTTTCTTTCATGCAGTACAGATTCGGCATTATAGCACTGCAAACAATCGGTACAATGATTCACTTGGAAAGAAAACGACAGTATTAACCGCACAGGACTATAAAGCAAGTTCTCGCAAACATTCAATATTTAAGATTTACTCAAAGTGACCAAATCAGTACTCAGATTTCACTGCGTCGTCAATACAAACTGTAAGTTTTGGTGGTGCATTTTTAGAGACGCTTCAAGACCTATTTTTAAGCAGCCCGCCGCCCGGAGGCAGCGGCTACCAAAGTAGCCGGACTGTATTTTTAAGCATTACAAATCTGACAAAAGCCAAACGTTTTAAAGCTCTCCTCCCTACTCCTCCTCGTAATTATCCAACGTGTGCTTGCGTACTATACCGCCAGTCACAAAACCTACAGCATTTCTAGTTCGTAGCACAGGAAAAGTTACACCAAGATGTAAAAACCCACACCTTTATTTGGGTTTAACCGTTTCACCGTTCCGACGACCTCGTCCGCATGAAAAGCTCGCCTTTACTAAACGCGTCCCAATGATTTTTTTTCGGCGGCGGCGACAGGCGCTGCACCAAAAGCCGGCCCTATGCCCCCGTCCCCTTCCGAAACCTTCTGAAGGGGCGCAAGCCAAGCACCGGAGCCGAGCGCCGCGGCGCGCAGCGAACCGCACCGAAGCGGAGGAACAAGAGCGGTTTAAAACCACCCGCGGCTCCTTTTCCAGGCGCTTCGAGGCGTGCTCCAGCGGCTGTTCCACGGACTTCCACTCCGGGCTGACGCCGCCCGCTGGGGCGGCCACAGCGAGCCAGCTGCGGCGGTGACATCTGGAAAGGCGAGGGACCCCACGCAGCACGGCGGAACCACGGCAGGCGCGGCGCTCGGTCGGGCCAGGGGGGTGCTGCCACGCGTGACGACGCTACGGCTAAACGCTCCTGACCTACTTCGCTAGCGAGCAAAACGAAACCCGGACGTCAGGGCCCCGAGCCGGCACACGGCGCTCACGTAATTCGACGCGGGCAGAGAGGGATGCCGCCTTCCCCCGCGGCAGAACCCCGCACGGCCGGAGGCGGGGGG
>VZTL01017384.1:41615-69584 GCA_013400535.1 Scopus umbretta
GGAGAGGGCTGCCTGTCCAGGTACTCATTGCACGTAAATGGAAAACTCAATCTTTCAACGTGACTAAAGGTACAAACTGTCTAGCCGAGGGCTTGATACACCTAGAGGTACTGCTGGCTGCTCTTTTTGGTATTTTAATACCCAGAAATCACAAGCTGATCAGAGAACATAAAAGATCAAAAATCTAAGAATATGGAATTCTAAATGTAATCAGGAATACTAAAACAATTGCATTTGGTTAAACCACTGAGTTTTTCTAAAAGTCTAGGAGAGCGTACCCGTAATTAGCACTGGTTCTAACAAATGTGACACAATTGCATCCGAGGACAAACATTTATGTGGCAACCCGTGCTGCTATTTAAAGAGGTCTGTGTGAGGCTGAGTCAAAAAGCAGAGAAAAGGAAAGGTCCCTTACTGGCAGTGCATGTTCAGCAGCGAGTAGGCTCGATCCTTTATTGAACCAGACCTTGATCCTGTGGAAACTACTGAGGCCAAATACCTGTTGGTTTCGGTTAGAATCTGACCCGAAAAAGGAAAGCAGGCCCGCGCCCTTAAGGCATCTAAAGAGTTCAAGCAAAGCAACTCTCAATGCACACAGCTTCGTAAGAGAAGCAGCACCTTGGGAAGACGTACTTGGTGAAAAAGAAGTCTGTGGCTGTGTTTGGATAGGTTTGTGACTGTTCACTGCAGCTGCAGGTCGACTGAGAAAATGCACTAGTGAATGCAAGGTTCTGTTTTACACTCCAGGAGTTATGGAGCAGGCATGGCAGTT
Source organism: Scopus umbretta (assembly GCA_013400535.1). NCBI lineage: Eukaryota > Metazoa > Chordata > Aves > Pelecaniformes > Scopidae > Scopus > Scopus umbretta. The sequence goes on from VZTL01017384.1 coordinate 42,388, forward strand.
AAAGGGAATACCAGATAGTGCCAAAGCTAGTAACCGACGAATGAAATGCATTGCATCTTACTGGACTGAAGAAATAAGGAGCACAAAGGTATCTAGTTGAATAGATTGGAATAAGGGGATCAGAAATTATCTGCTTAAGTTCTAGTGAGATTATACCTTCTGTAATGTTACCTACGCTATTATCAACCCTTACTACTAGCTCTTATTTCAGAATGGGTATTATTTACTTATCTTTTTTTTGTGTTTCTGTTTTTGGCACAAACACATCCTATGGCAGTGGTGGCTTCCTTTACGCATATGTGTTTATAATTGAAACCACCTCATTTATATCTTTTCTACCTCTCCTTGCTTCACAGTTCTGTTCTCTCCCAGGTTTCTCCTTGTTTGGTTTTACTGTTGTCTACAATGTCATCAATCTGGAATTTATGTCTGACGCTTGCCACTAAATTATTAATGAAAGCAGTGGATTGAAAAGCAAAGATTGACCGGACTAATTCTTAAAAGACACCACTTCCCCTTTTAAGTGTCTGCAGTCCCACCATTAATATTGTGCTGCTGCTTTGACAATGGAGAACTATTAATGCATATTTCAGTGTTTCTATTTATAAAGCCTTTTTTCTGCTGCTTCAAACGTATGTGGTACTATATAAACCTTTGCAGATATGACAATGTCTTATATTCACCAGGAGTGCCAGCCTTGCTGCACTTGGCGCGGTTATGGAGAGAGGGGAGAAAACCAGTTTCCTTCTGCTGTGGTCTGGAGTCCATTTATATCAAAGCAGTTTGGGGAGCTAGCGTGGAGACCCTTGGAATTGGAGCAAGTTAACACTAGCAGTAAAGGTGTGGACGGCGCATGGTATCGTGCCCTTTCCACACTCCTGCACCTTCAACGAACCCTCTGTACAGAACAGAGAAGGTGTAAAGTCAGCCATGTGTCTCTCAGGTGGAAGTGTACCCTTGGCTCTTCTGTGCTGACAGTCGGAGGAGGGGCTGAGGGTTGAGTTCCAAAGTGTAAATATATTAAAGTCAAGTCCTGGTTTTGTTTCAGTGACACATTTGTTCCATGAACGCCTGTTGCGTATCAGTCGCTGCACTCCCTTCCCCTAAGCTGTTGTAGAACATGGGATCCCCATCTTACACGATCATTTTCATTACAGTGATACATTTTTTACCATCACTGAAGACTAAGATACACAAATTTTCCCAGAATTATTGCTTTTTTAAAGTGCTGCGTATAGTTTTTACAGTCCGTGACACAAGCTCTTCCCTTGTGCTACAAGTGTTAAGCATGCTAACAGCACAGGGCGGCCTGACAGCCAGTCGGGCTAGCCGGGGACGGGCTCTGGCAGCGTGCAGCCAACATCACGCTGCCTCCCTCATTCTCTGGCCCTGGCAGCTGGCCGTCCTGGCTCCCTACGGCCAGGCAGATAGTGTGAGAGCAGTGCCCAAAAGGGCATCGGTGAGACAAAACGACATCGGCTTTGACTCCCTTGCGATGCAGTTGCAGTTGGTCCGGTGTTGTACAAAAGGTGAGTTGATCGCCGGGAGTCCAAAGCCTAGTCTTGGGTTTGCAAGTGGTTTTTCATTTTTGCCTGGCTGGGAACTGTTGAGGTTCGTGCCTGTCTCAGCAATCTACACCTGCAGTCCTGCTGCACTGTAGCCAAACTGATTTCTAGTCACTATTTGTAGATGCAGAACAAAGTGTTAAGGCCTGAATTGGTGTCTGAAAATCCAGCTACTGTACCTTGTATAATTTCTGTATTTTGCTTACATAATCTAGATACGTAGCAGCCTCTGCCAAATAAACTGGTACTTAACAGTTTGGGAAGGATTGTGTTGGTTAGTCGTAAGAACAGTTCCATTGTGCTTTAAAAACAGAACGTTGAATAATGCTGAGGAGGAGAAGTGGGAGAAGAGGAGCTGAGGGCGAGTTCCTTTTCTCAGTTCTCTCAATCTGTGCCTTTCGCTGGATCTGTACCTGTTCTGTCTGTGAACTTCCAGGGAGAGATCCTGATTGTTTTGCTTTCATTTAGTGGCAGTAAAAAATTCCACACAGCATACAAAACAAATTTATTTTACTGCCCCAGTTGGCAAGCAAGGTAAAATTTTCTTCCGCCAATAAGTAAACATTGACTTTTTCCATTATCCCAGCTGTCGGACTCGTATCACATATGTATGTTGCTGTTGAATTGAAGTCATCCATATGTGGTGCAGACAAGCAGAAAAAACCCCACCACAAAACAGTTACTGCCTTACGATACAGTGTGTTTAAATATTTTAGTTTTCCAGGCAGAGAGATTCCAGGATTAAAGCCTACTTTTCCCAATAGCGAATCTTGTGCCTTGGTCTCAAGACCACTAGCATCTCTTTCTCTTTGACTTCCTCCCCATCAACAGTGAATATTAACCTTGTATTAAAAAAAAAAAAAATATTTGGGATCTTCAAAATAATGAAGTTTACAAAAATTACAAGGTTAGATTTTGGGTGTCTTAAATTTGGCCCCCTAGGTTTACATCTGTAGGACTTACAATAACTTACAACTACATATAAAATGCAGTTCTGTAGCTTTAAGGCAGTTAAAACTTTGTTTTAACTTCAGGGAAGCTGAAATTCTTGTATAAGCATACATCTTCAGAAATTACATCCTGAAAAGTAGCTGAGGTCACAAGATGCTTGACAGGTGGAAAGTGTTAATCGCAGAGAGGAGATAGAACACTCAGGACCACATTTTATTTAGTGGAAGGAAAGCAAGATTTAAAAAATATGTTGTTGCCATCTTCATCTTTCATTTAAAGAATAATGAATTAGAAATTGCAATTTCTGTTTTGTATCACTAGATGGTATATGGTAACTGTAGGGAAGCTGAGCTCTTAAAAAACGCTTTGATAGAGTATAGGTGCTGCTGTCTTTCCTGATCCAGCTGTTGCACTGCCCAGACTCCTGGCTTACAGAGAAAATGTATGCAAAGGTATTCCTGACAACTGAAACTGCTTCTTCTTGTACCCACACCTGGGTAGTCATGCTGTCCGTATTGCAGTCAGTGGCAAAACTTGCTGAGTGGTTCTGTGCCCATGTTTTCTGGGAGACTGCACACCAGTTAGGCCTCTGACTCGGGGGTTATTTTTAAAAAGAGGAGCTCTGTATTGAAATACTTGAAAAAACCCACACTTTATTGGAAAGTTAGCAAAGTCTTCAAACTGCCTGTATCAGACCCTCTGAGCTACCTGCTGGTGAGCTCTCCATAGGCGTAAAATTCCCTGCCGAGACAGAACAAATGGAAACTGAGGCTTGTAATTTTACTTTATGCCTATATCATCCAGCTGGCATGCAAACAGCTACTTTTACATACCTTATTTTTGCAGGTAATATTTCTGAATGCTACAATAGCACAGTCAAAACAGCATCTCCTATAGCAATTAGAAAAGAAAACAAAAGGAATAAAAATAGGTAGAATAGGAAAATAAATAAAGTAAGAAAATAATAGAACAAATGAGCAAAGGACAGCCAAAATGAACTCCATTAAAATATTTTTCCCTGAAATTATAAGAAGATCAATGTGAATTTTAGCATCAGAAAAAATTGTCCTGCCGAGTCCATCAAAAGGCTGACACAATTCAAAGAAGCTTCCTTGCTGTTAACACTGTGACCTTAGGACTTAAAAACAGGTAAGATACCAGCTAACCAGTATTTTGATTAACAAGTGAGATGGTTTTGTTATTTTATAAAAGAACCAAGAGCATTTTATGCTGTTCCATTTGGGTGAACAGTTTAACAATTTAAATGGAGTTATTTCCACTTTCCAATTATGATAATGACATTGCAGTTTGAAAGTTTCCAATTCAAAATGAAAATGTCTCAGGATGTCTCTGTCTTCTAGGTTTTACTTGTGTGAACAGGGTCATGTGAGCAAGATTTATGGATGCAACTCCACAGTTAAGTCTTATTTCTCCTGTTCCATAAAGGAGCCAAAATTTTCTTAAGTGCTTTTTAGCAAAAAAAAAAAGTACCCAGTTTGCAGAGGGTACTTTGCTCTTTGGTGGTTTGTGCTTTTTGCATGCCCTTGGGCTCTCCTGTGCTTAGACTCTCTGGCTTTCTGGGTGAGAGACCCTTTCATTATGGTGGGCAGTATCATCTGAAGCTTTCATAAGTTTCTCACAGTGTCACCAGTTTCCACAGTAGCATGAAACATTTTGGAGAAGGAGTCAGTGTGCAGGACTGTGTTCTGCACGGCCTAACGCTACTGTGCCTTTGCTCCCCGCAGTCTTCTCCCCGGAGTTTGGCAGGGCAGGGGTCTCAGATGGTGTGTCCTTCCTACCCCAGTAGTGAAGAGAAAGAGCGGGACAAAATGCATCTCAGGAGGGAAAGGAGTGAGGAATGGGGCCTTGCTGTGTGGTGCGTAGTCCCCCAGCATCTCGCCAAGGTGGTGAACAAGAAGAGTATCAGACACCCAGCACCATCCTCCATTACAATCTCCATGGCAGAACACGAGTCGCCCCAAAAGCAAGTTTCAGTTTCTGGACACAGGGAACAGATCAATTTTTGCAGTACTTGAGATCAGCAAGAGAAAATGCTTTCTAAGGATGTATAGAGCTATTATGGTACAGAAAAGTGAGAGTAAGTACCTATGTGACCAAAAAGAAGCGTTCCTCTTGGCTACAACAGGTAGCCATGTAGTGTGACAGCACCTCTTTGTTTCTTGAGTAAGGAATAAAAACATGATGTTAAGAAAATAACTGGGGTAAATGTTCCCGTTTGAAGTCTAGTCTCTCTTTCTTTGTACATTCACATCTCCCAGTGAGATGCCTGTGATGGCTTATATTACAAAGAATACAGGATTAGGTCAGACTTGTAACGCACCTTCCAGCTTTGCAGTTGAAGTAGTACTGCTGTGGAGAAATGTTTCTTAACGTTATTTGAATCTTTAAATGCCAATAATGTAGACTAAATAAATGTCTGTGAGAAGGAGTTTCTTTCTATGGCTTCACTAGCCTTTTCTCCAAAGAGAAGGAAAGGAAGATGGAGTTGTTAGGACAAAATCTTAGACGGAAATTCATGTCAGTTAATGCTTCAAATAATCACACCACCTTCAATATTATAACTGCAGTTTTAATGACTATCACCTCTAAGAGCCACACAGTAACTGTGAAGGTCATGTTGCAGATGGACGTAACGCAGTACCACTTGCTTTCGCATCTATCTTGTCAAGTGTTCTCAGACAGTATGACATCATAGCACAGAAAAGTGCATTTCTTAGTGGCATGGACTCTGAGCTGACAGGAGTTCATTGAGGATTTGAGGCATGCATTAATCAGTAATGCTGCACTGCTGGTTATATCTTAGAGTTTAATTAACAAATTTAGTGAAGGGAAATAGCATCCATAAGCAGTGATAAAGGAATATTCAGCATAGCTTGCAAAATAACCATTTGAATGCTAAAAAGAATAAAGTCAAAAGTTAATAGTTCTGATTACGCACACAGCCCCCAAGCCAGTACTTACTTACATACCACCTTACATTTATGCTTGCAAGTAGTTTCTTTAGATCCAGCAGGACAGAATGCCCAAGTGAATAGAATATCTGTGTGTGTTTTAACTGCCTGCTGCCTTGCAATCTGCCTGGATTGGCCCAGGGCACATATGACGGGTTTTGTGCCTTCTCCTATAGAAGGGAACAAGAAAGGGGTTGAAAACATGAGTGTGCAATTAAACCCTGTGTAAATCTTTTCCAAGGAGAAGAGAGGGAGAAATCGACATCCTGGTTGAGTTCTCCGACAAACTAGTTTAAAAATGGCATGAGCAGGCTGCCCCGCTAGCACCATTTATCAGGAAGAGATACTCCAGTAGAAGATAAATGACCTGTAATCTCAAGCGAAGGGGTGCATTTTCTGCAGCCTAGAGTGCAATCCCCTTTCCTTCTGTATGCTTAATGCCTTAACTTCGGCCGTTTCCTTCTCATCATGTTTGCTCTAGTAGTCGTAAATGTTCTGATTGAGGGCAATATCAGTTCTGTGCATTTCACTGAATGACAAAAATTAGCTGCAGCAGCACTATATTCCCTCTCTGGGACCCAAAGGAAGAGGGCAGGCAAAAGAAAGCAGAAGGCAGGGAAGGAAAGTTCACAGAAGGATTGCAGTACCTTTGGGACCCCGAGTCCAGGAAGTACAGCTTTCTAATCTCTGCTCTGGCATAAGCTTTACCAAATCAGTAGTCAACTTACCTGCCTGTGGGATGGATTGTAATACTTTCCTGTCTCATGGGAGCCTTCTGAAGATTCATTAGTTACAATCCTTAGGAGGTGGAGAGTGCTGGCGCCGTAATGCTCTCCAAGTTCCTAAGTGTCATCAGGGGACCCTCTGAAGAAAACAGTTGTATCTAAACTGAGGTTACTTACCATTTATTGTCTATTACGTATGCTCGAGTTTATATCTACTTGGATTTTCTTTACTGCATTTTTTTCTCTTTAGTTGGGTTGCTAGGCTCTCAAGATGAAACGCATTGGTTCAGTTTCTGGTGATGCGACCTTGGGGATTGCTACACCTGAGCCTTAGCCTTTGTATGCATCGGTTCATAATTACTGGTCTCACTGGAATTTAAGTGAGATAAAGAGTGCTGTGCCAGGGCTTCTTGTTGTGTGAATTAGGTCTCTTGGTGCATCTGTAATGCTAGCTTGGAGGTTTTTGTGGGTTTAGGTCTGCTTTAATAATCCTGAAAAGCTTCTGATGTATTAATGCATCATTAATATGGAAGAATGTGTATTCTTTTGAAGGGCTAAGGTACATAGATTAGGCTTTTTTTTTTTTTATTCTAAATTCTTACAGAAGCTGCATTCATAGAAATGTTTGAATTACATGGAGCATTGAAAGCTGAGGGAAAGAGCAATGGAATAAGGTGTTCTTGTTTCTTGACTTCCAGCAGTGCTGATAAAAGCCATGAGGATTCATGTTAGGAACAGAGGAGTCTTAGTTCACCACCCTTCCTGGTTTCGAATAGGATGTTATTTTGGGCTCAGTTCTGGTCCTTGTTCTTGCTGGATAGTACTTTAGAATTAGTTTCACCAATTTCAGCTAGTTCATTCAGATGTACGATGATCACTTCTTCCACTGCTGTTGCCCTCCCTCCAAGGGAGTTGTGATAGGCTTCTTTAAATTCAGGTAAAGGAAATGGCTACACAGTTTCCATTAACTTTGAAATGAGCGCTGAAAAATCTCATTTTGCACGCCTCCATTTTGTGTCACCATTCGGCACTGCTGACTTTAGCTGTGTATCAGATCATGCCATAGGGACACACTGACAGCTAGCATAGCTCAGTCCAATTCCGCAGAGTTTAGCAGGCTTTCAGCTACTCACGTCAGCAATGAATAACGTGCAGCCTTTAAACTACAAAGCATGTGAACAGCAAGATGACTAGGTTGCATCCATCCCTAGTACAAATTCCTAGATTTATACGAGGGCTGAATTTATGACATCTATTTACCTGGGGGCTCAAAGCTGCCCCCATTATTCATTTTGAGCAGTACGCTGCAACTATGTTATTCCACTGAGCACGCATTAAATTAATTGCTGTTGTAAGAACATATAACTCCTTGAGTTCCAGTGAAGTGAGACTGGGTTACACCTGCCACAGATCGATTCCGATGATTTCATCCAAGATTCCAACACAATTGGATAGTGCAGCAAAGTTGAAACAGTCTGAATGCCTTAAGAGTGAGCAGTAAGGCTAGAAGGAGTGATCAGATATGGATGAATGGTTTAATTTACTTCTGATTCATATTACAGACTCCGCAAGGCTACAGATTTCAAAGATTAAGCAGTACGTTTTATAGGAGACATAGCGCCACTGGTTTGAGAGAAGATGGATGAATGTACATGCACTTTCATTTGCGTTTCCATAGCATGGAAAGTATCCATGCATTTTTAAGAAACGTGTACAGTTGTATACATCCTCATGTATACAGCTGTGGATGCTTCATGCTTTGTGTGTTGTGGCAGAGTTTCTGTGATGCTCAGGCCCAGTAAAGCAGACATTCTGTGTAGGTTCAGGTAAATTAGCATTAGTGGTTTTGGTTCAGCCTGATGTAATGTCATCTAATTGTGTTGATGGAGCAATTCTTTGCGTTATCTAGCTTATTATACTTTATTACTCCCACTTCAGTTTCTAGTTTGCTGTAAAATTACATCAGGAGGGATAAATTACAGAACTCTGCAGGAGAAGCAGAAAGCTTTGCCAGCTCTGCAGAGTGCTGGGGACTCAGGGTATCTGGACAGATGTGGTTGACAGTTGGGGATTACTGGATAAGTGCAGACAATGGATATTTCTGCTAAAAAGTTTGGCAGTGGTGTAACTACTCGTTCTGTAGTTTTACCTGGTATCATCAGGCTTCATTCTTCAGTGAGGTGCATGGTATCTATCATAATTTGTCTTCAATTAGTTGAAGAGCTGCTGAATCTTCTTCAGGAGCCCAGATTCTGTGGCATTGTTTTTTGATTAAGATTATCTCCAGCAATGGGATAGAAAGCTGTTGAAGCTAAAATAAAGGTGTGAGAGGGCCAGCTTTACATAGAGCAAGAATTTATAAAGGACCATTCTTTACCTGGTCACCCAGCTAAGATGCGGTAACAGTCAAGATCTCTCTGGAAAATATGAAAGCTCGTATTGGAGAGGCACCTGGGATGATAGTAGACCGAGAAGGGTAAAGGAGGGAAGACTTGTGTGTTAAAGTCATTTAAAATTATTAACTTGGTTTAGACTAGTTAGACACACAAGCCAGTTAGGACAGTTCAGGAGCTGATATTCTCAGTTGAGTGTCCAGAACAGTCTTTGTATAAAGTTTTAAACCAGAAGGAAGTAGGTCAGAGCTAAGTCACATGGGGTGAGTTTCAATATGAGTCTTAAACACACTTCAGCTTTTATGCATACTTATCTATAAGCATGCACCACATGTCTAGCCACCCATTTAAGTCTATGGAGATGTAGGCAGGATTCAGGTGCCCGTGTACAGATGTCTTGTGCCTTTTGAGATGCTGTAAGGTTTCTGGGACACCCACTTGGGGCTGGCAGATATGGCACAGGGTCTTTGGGCCCATGTCCCTCTGCAATGGTAGCTGGACTCCAGGCGGATTGTCCTAGGGCATCTCAGATGGCACTCCATGTAGTGTTCAGGCAGCTGCACTGAGCTCCTGGGCAGTACAGTTGGAAGAGTCTCTGAATCAATTCAGCTTACCCTAACATAGACACCAAAGGTGGAAAATGGTTGCTGTGACATCTAATGCCATTACAGAGGATATGTGAGAACCATGCATCGTTGCAGATACGACATAGTCCTTACAGGAGACCCGTGCCCTTTCTGGAGTGCTGTCTAGAAGTCAGATGGGATATAATAGAGAACGTAAAATGGCCGTGGGCACCTGCCTTTGTATAACTGAATCACCCTTCAGGCTCCACTGGCTGTATTCATCAGTTCTCCCTTGACAGTAACGGGACTTTAGACACTTCACCTGTGTAGACACCTCTACAGAGACAGTGAAAATTAGGCATGTTCATCTCGGGCTGAACCTCATCCTTTCCCTCAGCACTGAAACAGACAGGTCACACACAGAAGCAGACTCGGCCAATGGGTTGTGCCCTGGTAAGTCACCGACTCCTGCTCCTGGGACTGTCATTTCTTGCTGGCAGTTACGCTTGCCCGTACCTGAGCACTTGTGTGCCTTGTAGAAGCCAAAGGTCTTCAGGGCAGCTGTGAGCAAAAGAGAGGCTGTTGCTAACTGGGCTGATAGCTGCTGCGCTGGTCAAGGCTGCCAAGGCTTTTTTGCCCTGGTGGCAGATGCTGAAGAATTGCATCACATGAGCTTACACTTGTGATCTTTTTTTTTTTTTATATGATGAGCTATACATAAAAATTTCTGCTGTGTGATGGCAGTGAGGGGACTGTACAACATATACAAGCGACACCAAAGTTTTCATCTTTCCACTGTCCATCTGTGGGTAGTAAGGTGGAATAACAGCATAATAGAATAATTACCATAATATTCTTTAACAATGGAAGTCTTGCTGATAGTGGAGCATATTTAAATTAGGAGATGCTGTTTCTCATGATGCAGTGAAAGACGGTATTGTTAACTGCCAGTGCCCATAACTTTACAGGTAGTTGCAGCTATGTATGAGCCATGCTCTTGTTTGATTAAATTGGTTTACCTAATAATTGAAGGCTTATTGTTATATAATTGTAATTGTAATATACTGTGTTATTTCTGAACAATAGAGAAGTAAAGGCTAAAGGGTATCCAGTGCAACAAACTACCTCCTGCATGCAAATAAATTGCCTGGTTGCTGTTATAAGCAAGAAGCATTGTGTTCTGCCAGACTGGCAACAAAGAAATCATTATCTGTCTGGCCTGTGCGTTGAAGAACAATAATCCAAAATTAAAACCATAATTAAGCTATTATTATGAGTCCGCAACACAAGAATGAAGAAAATGATAGTGGTAGGCCCCTCTGAGTCTCAGATCCCCAATTAGCAGCCCTGGAATCAGCGGTTCAAATTTTTCCCACATAAGGATTGCTTCGCCTGGCTTCATCAGTTGTTGGAGGCATCACCTCACGGGCCAGCTGAGTTACCATAACGCTTCTCTCATTACCCACCTGCCAAGCAGGACATTGCCAGGAAAGACAAAGTCTCATGGGGATGTACTTCAAATATCCTGGGAGGTGACTTAGGCTCCCTGGATACCAGGGAGGTTACCAGAAACCAGAAAACTGTACAGGAGCCCTCTGACTGGTAAACAGTGGGCACAGATTTTTTATTTTTTTTAAGCTAGTAAAAATAGCCTGAAATCCCTTCTCATGCCCTTCTTCGGGGTTGTGTTTCACTTTCCTTTGGGTGCAACTGGGAGTCTTGGTCTTGGTCACTGTGTCTAAATAGAATCATGGAAAATAGAGTAAAAAAAGACAAAGATGATCTTTCAAGGTTTCTACCACAGAGCAGGCCCTCTAAATTACAACTGAGAATATACAGGTGTGTGTGTGTATGTACGTATTTGTCCACATCCTTATTATCATTAGATGTTAAGGCCAAGATCTTCATAAATCTTATGTTTCATGTGTGTTATTAATGTGTCATTGAGTTTAAAAGAAGACATCGTTCAGATCATCTGGACACAGTGACAAACAGTAAAAGTTAGCAAGAAGTCCCTTGGTAGGTCTTCAGTATTGCCTAAGCGTCTGTAGTCTGGAATACCCTGCACTGTAGGATCCAAACAAAAGCAAGATTACTACTTTTTTTTGGTTTTGTAATAGAAACTTTGAGGGGGAAACGTGATCCAGAGCAAGTAGTAAAGAAGTTCCAGGCAAAATATGTTTTACTGGCATATTATCATCACCAAATTTTCTATCCCTTCTGTTATTCATGTAGCTTCATTCTTCATTGATACTCCCTCCAGCTGAAGAGCTGATTAATATTGATCTGGGACACTGGCTCTTTCCTGTGATTCATATCCTTCAGTTATGATGTAAGGAAATGTCTTTTGGCAGAGGGTGTATTACCGGGAAGTTAGTTGTGCTGGAGAAGTTATAATCTTTTCAAGAGTGCTGTGAAAAGTCAGTGATCGCTCAAGTGCATAAACACATCCATCCCTCAGCTCCATTGCCTCAGATTAACACTGTACATTGCCAACATCTATAAGCCTTCACAGCGAGTTCTGAACAACACAGCCTTGAAACCAGCAACTAGGCTCTTTTTTGCCTCCTGTGGCGCCTTTGAAGTGGCTCCTTTAACCACTGTCTTCCTCAAAACTGCTCCTTCCTTGTGCCCAGAGGAGTTCTCCAGCCACATCACTTTCTGCTCTGCACACCCGTGTTTTACCAGTGAGTGTATGTAATGCTGCTGAGGCGCTGAGGCCATCCACATGTCCAAAAGATCTTGAAACTTTTTTTTTTTAAAAGTAGATGTTCCTTTACTTCCTGGCCATGTGATCCTAATTGCTTTAGCATGCATGGCCTAAACTGGGACGGTTGCACAGTAGGAATGCTGCTCCACTTCCATCTCCGCTCCAAACTGGGACACTCAGCTGTGAACCCAGCTGTCTTCTAGTCCAGTGAAATGTCACTGTCCTGGATCTGGGTATTTGCAGTAGAGGTCTCTCCCTGTCCCTTTGCATGTGTTTCTTTGGCTTCCAGACCACAACATGTGCATGAAATGACACACCTGCTTGGGTGGACATAGGTGTTGGTGCACCCAGCTGGGCATTCAGTCCCAAAATTTGGGTTTTAATTTTGACTGTGTTAGGCAGCTCTTTGCTCTCTTTTCTGAGGATCCCTGTAGGGTAGGGACCCTGCTTTCAGGATACACTGGCGGGGGCAACCATCTTGATACTGGGAAGTGCCATATGTGACAGGGAAGGAAGGAGTTGGATTTCTAATCTAGCTCCAAGGCTTTCAAGAAATCCAGGACAGCCCTTCATTTTCATTAATTTTAGATATAATGTATATGTGTATATCTTAAGATGGCAGAATCAGCAGTTCTCAAAGTCTCATCTGTCTACCTAAAAGGGGTCTATTGGGGTGGCTCTGCATTCCCATACTCCATCGGCTCCTCCGCTGAGCAGCACCAGGGGGATTGCACACAGAGGTGGGTGCCCAGAGGAGCCAGTGAAGCGGTGATGTGAGTCTGCTCCCTCTCTTGTCTCTTCCCTCATACTCACACTGGCTGGAGTGACCTGCAGGGCTCACCTGCCTTCTGGGCACAAGCCCATGGTGGAGAAGCTTTCCCTGAGCTAGACAAAGTGGCAGCATGTGTGGCACAAGGTGTGTACAGTTGGGCTGCTTTGGCCATTAACGGGGTCCTCCAGAGATTGCTGTTGCTGAATTTGGGGGTAGGTTCGTGTGCAACGTTAGAGGGAGCTCTGCTCTCCCAAGCATCATCCTTCAGGCGACGTAAAGCTGCAATCCTGGCTGCTAACAGGTACCACTGATCCAGTGGCGTGTCTTCTGTATGGAAATAGTACTGTCCTACTGAGGATTTAAGAAATCATAAGTTGTTTGTCTGCACCCTTCCTCCCCCCAAAATCATAAAGAGGAATTAAAAATTTTAAGTTTCGAAAGAAAAACAAGTCACTCAATGAGCAGCAAAAATAAGGAAGCCAGTTTTCCTTTGGATTTGTGTCTTCTGCCCCAGCCCTTCCCTTTTTCCCCCACTTACCCTGCCTCTGCTGCATGTTCCCCCCAGCATCCTCGCAGACAGGTCTAGCAGTCTGCCTGCTGACTGGCAGCCCAGGATCTGTCTGTCAAACACCTACCTTGTACAAACTTAATTTTCTTGGATTTTTTTTTTTTCCAGATCAGGGTGAGACTGGCCAGCAAGCTGAAAAGTTTCTGGGACAGCCAGCTGCCAGGTGGCTAGCATGATGGCACAAGTTTTATTCCTCTAGGAAAGGAGATAATGAAGTTTATGTTTTGCATTTGTTTTCTGAATTTGGAGGCTTCAGTGTTTGTTTGAGTCACTGGGAAACAAGGAGGGTAAATTTTGTTTGGAAAATAATAGGTAAGGTGTTATTCTTGTCTAAATGTATGAATGTGGAGCTAGGAATGCAAGCACTGCATATTCTGAGAAAGGGTAAGATTCTGAACTGGCTGCAGATGGGGTCAAAGTGATATTTTAGTTTTACCTACCTTGATTTCTCAGTGTGTTTGCCATGTGCTGCTTTTTTTTTTTTTTNGGTTTTGCCTTGTTTTTTTTTTTTTTTTTTTTTTTTTTTTTTTTGCTACCTGCCCTCAGTGAGTGTTACTCTTTATTATGTCCAGAAAGGAGGAAATTTATACACATAAAGAATTCCTTAGTTTTGTTTCCTTCAGCTGATTCCCATTTGTGGCCATATCCCTCTCATCCTTGGCAGCGTTGCTGTATGGCTATTATCTGCTTCATAGATACAGTTAGGTGTGGGAACATTTTTCTGGAGCTCATTGTTCTGGAGCTTTGACCATTCGGAGTGCTTTTGCCTGAACTATTTCTAGTTAGACCACCTCTGTCTTGAACTGGGCTACCTTAAGGGGGCATTGTACTTCAGCTGAGACTTCTTGCACTACTGAGTAGAACAGAAGAATTGCTTCGCATGTATTACAGGCTATATTCCTGCCTGTGTCTCCGTACGATGTTTGCTTTCTTTGTGATATCATGATGCTGTTTGCATTCAGCTGAGAATTACCACTGCTGCCTAAGGGATCTTTTCTTACTACTCTCTGAATTTGTATATTCCTGCCTTCGTGTAGTGCTCTACGTTCTCCTCTTTGAATTTCATCTTGCTGCTTCACAGAAGCCCTTTCTCAGCCTTTGGCCACAGCCTTCTGAGAGACTTGTTCTTGTGCTTAGCTGAGCAACGAGACTGTGTGAGCTTCAGAACGGCTTCAGCAGAGCTTGTGCAAGGGAACGTGTGCTTGTGCCAACAGCTTTATATGGAATTATAAGTCACTGTTACTGCCTACACAAAAAATGCTGTGCAAAGACACCTTGACTACAGATCTGTGTCACTGTATTAAAAAATCAAGTTAAAAGTTCTCTAAGAAAGTATGCAGCAGTGTCAATGCGTTCCCTAAATAAGCCGCTTTATCTAGATGCTTTGCATTGCCTGTTGCTTTATAGCAAGCCAAGTATGTTCACTTTTCCAATTAATATTGAAATTCCTCATGATTCTGTCAACTATTTTTCAAAATATGGCAGTTATTGCTCTCCCCCAGGGGGAGACAGCTGAAGGATGATGAGGATGATTCTGCAGCTCCCACTCCTAGTAATAAATAATACAATGCATGGTGCTGCTAGTGTGATTTTTTATGAAGTAACATTTCAGTAAAAGCTGGTTACAAAGCACACAAAGTATGATTTATAGGCCTGAAATTATGACTATCCAGCATTCCTGAGTGATAACTTATTTATTCTTGTAGTCCAAAGACAAAGCTTTCTATATTGAAAAATAGTTGATACCTCTTTAATTACAGCTTAGGTACAATGTGGACATTGTGCTTTTTAACCACCCACTGACAGTCACTAAAGTGCAGTGGACCTGCATTTCCTAATGGATGAAATTGCTCCTAGGATTCTGCAGGGCCCATGAGAAAATTGCAAAGAATTCTTGCTTATCCCTGAGCAAGTGTTTCTCGGCTGAATAAAACTTCTAAGTCTTTCTAAAAGCTTCATTCTTAAGATCCTATATTGAGATGGCCCCCTAATGGTGTACCAGAATCTGAGCTTAAGGTGCCCAGCTGACTTTCAAATACCTACTTTTAATTCTCATTCTTTTCTTTCCCTGGTGATTATTTTTGAAAATGTATGTCTCAGGGTGCACGTGCTTAAGAAATTGTCTTATATTGACATTTCTCCCTTGTATAAAAAAGCAAACCAAACCAAGACAAGAAATTGATCTTGAGAGAGGCACTACCATGAGAATCCTTGGTTCTCTTTTCTCCTTCCCTCTAAGCAGCAAGCACAATATGTCTAGACTTCAATAATGTACTAGACACAGCACATGCAAGGTCGTAGGAAACAGGATGTGAGAAGAAACCACAGATGAGAGATGCTAATTATATCATTTGATGTGCTACTGGAGCTCAGATAACACCGGTAAGGTAAAAGGGCTGATACAGAGTAGAATATGTACTTGTACTTAAGATGATCTGGAGAGCTATCGCCAAAAGATACTCCAAAGAGGATTTGCCCGGATGGAGAATAGCGAGTGGCTCAGCCCTCACTATTGATTAACAATAAGATAAACAACTAACATTCAGGAAGACTGTTCATTTATTACAAATCCAGTAAGAAGTGAGTTGAGCATCCATGGTGAGGAGAATGATACAGAAATAACATGATATACTGCAAACAGGTAGAAATGGGCCGAACCTGTAGCCCGAGAGGTCAGGCTGTGCTCTTGGGATTCATTTCAGGGGTGACTACAAAAGACTAAGATGTGTGAATGCTCCCTCCCAGGCTTTCAAGGTGTTTAAAACTATGATGGTGGCTCATCTAATGTCCTTCTTTTTTTAGAGGACTTTGATCCAAAATCCAGTCTCCACCAGTCCTTCCATCCCTCACCCCAATGCACATACACATGCACGTGGGACATCCAAATCATGCGATCTTGTTCTCAGCAGAACTGGGTTAGTTATCCTACATATGGCCCATCTACTGAACAGAAGGCAGGGGCTGGTGGGTAGAAATGTGTTTCAGAAAGAAGTAACTAGAATCTGGAAAAAATGGAAGCTCATCACACGCCAGGAATAGTCCAAGTCACTCTTTGATGGAAGGGAGATAATGGAAGAGCAGTAATATCTCAGATGTTGTTAGTGAATAGCATGACAGCAAGATATAAGCATCTGACGTGGAGGCATCATCACCAAAACTGACAAAATTGTGTGCTTTGGCCACTGTTCAAGAAATCTCCTGGTTTAAAAATGGAGTGAGTGACAGCTCTTTGCCCAGCTCTTCAGTCTCTGGCTTGCAAAACCAGATGCTCTTCCATCAGTTAGTTGAGGATTAACGGTGGGGAGAAAGGGCTGGTAAAAGGATGACCTGGAGTTTATTTGTTATTTTGGACATTACATTTCCAATAACTAGCAGTGGTGCACTGATATTTGTCAGTGTCATGTGGAGATAATTTACCCATTTTTAGTCCCCTCCTGCTGTCTGAAACTAAATCCTGTTTCCAGCGAACAGACTTATTAGGGTAGCTATATGACATATTTCGTTGTCAGTTACTCACTGGAGGTTTCTTTTATGAACAAAGCATCACCATGAAAAATAACTTCCTTTATCATTTTGAATTATGCTTTTGCTGTAAGATGGTTTCCAAAGTTTCTACCATTGTTCAACTTTGACAGCAGAATAAAGCAATGTGTCATTTCTTACAAAAAAGAAACATACCCTTGAGCAGGTTATGTTGATTTGCCTAAGAAATTTTATCCACATTTTCCTTTTTCATAGAAGCCTCTTTTATGGACTGAAGTATATTTATACGCTGCATTGGTAATCTAGTGAGGATCAAACCATTTGTGAAACCAGATATTTTGTGCTATAGCAAGAAGTAGAAAGGGGAACTGCCGTCCTGTTTTTCAGTCACAAACCCCAAAAATCACAAAAGCCAGCTCCTTAATCTCATGCTCTGGGAAAATACCTATTTCACTAGTGTAAGGTATTGGTTGTTGTACCAGCTCCCCCTGGATAATGGCTATATGAACATCTGTAGAACTTTATTAACCTGTGTAGCCATAGGTGTGCTGGAGTAGGCTATGAATGAGTAGAGATTATTTCATGCATAGATTAAATAATAGTGACAGTATGGTTTTCAGCTTCTTGCTTATCTGAAGCCAGCCAGCCTTCTGTTCCCATCTCTGCATTAATTTGTCTCATCTCTGGTTTCCTCCTATGGGCACATCAAGAACTAAGTAAATTGAAGCCTATTGGTTTAATTCTGGGATCATTTATCCTAGTGCTTTATTCATTTTATACAAGAAAAAATGGTTGCTGTTGCTAGTTTAATTTTGTTCACATCACCCTTTTAAACATCACCCTTTTAAAGGTGGCAGACCAGCTTACAGCTCTTTTCCCTCTTGTCCCTGTTATATTGCATCCTATTTTTGTGATACCTGTGGGTTTTCTTCTGCCTCCACAGTACTGATTACAGAAAAAAGTTGTGCTGGCATTTTATCCAAGAGAGGCTGCTTACCCTACCCTCCTTTCCCCAGGCTGAAGCTCCGTGATTACAAGTGAGACAGTTTGGTTTCACTTTATTGCATAGCCTTCATAAGAAAAAACAACTGAAACAAGATAAGCAAGGGAGAGGTGTGAAGAGAAGGAAAAAGAGGAGGCTCAGAAGTCAAATGCACTCAGTTTGCCACCCAGGTAGCAGTTAGATTTGGCAGTGAGAATACCCAAAGTGGATTAGAAGGAGAGGAATGAAGGTAGCGAAGAAGAACGGGGGAGGAAAGGGCACTTAGATGGAAAGTGGAGAGGACAGGAAGAAGCGGCAAGAGCAGAGGTGAACGTGAGACCAACTCTTTCTTCCTTTCTGTGTGTGACCACAATGACCAGAGCTTCAAAAGTTCAGTTGGAGACAGGAAATTTAGAAGATATGTGTACCTAACTGAAGAAAAGCCAGTCAGAAAGGAGACTGGTTAATGACTCAAAATCAAATCCATCTACAGCATCTATGTGAGCTAAACAGGACAGAATAATTTAGATGTATGTACAGTATAAGTGCAGACCTTCATGTGCATTGAGAGAGGAAGGTGGAGAGTACTGTACCTGTTATTCACCTTTCCGTAAACAGCCCAGACTGGATGAGGTGAGGCTGAGATGGAAACAGAGCCACAAGGTGCTGAAATACGTCTTAAGTCTACTCCTAGGAAATACTTAGTAAATGCTAAAAAGCAGCGCCATGTGCCAATTTCAAAGATCCTTAAAGGTCTGTTCTCTTGCTGACGTATGCATGATCGATCTCAGACAGCTTTATATCTAAAAAGATGTTTAACAAATGTTCTTCAGGCAAGATGCACTTCCAACCAGCCTTCTGCAGGAGTGCAAAGAGTTGATTTTTAAGAAGCTGAATAACTGTCTTGTGTATGAGGGGTTGATATGGTTATTACTAATATTCTGAAATGCTCTAAAGAACAGTATCAACAAAAATTTCATCCACCCATGAAAACCCAGAAATTTCTGCACCAAACCAATCAATGGGTACTCTTGTTTCTCAAAGGCAAATGGAATTAGCATTCTGGGTCTGAAAAAGCAGGCCTAAATCCGCTAGGAATATCAATGCTAAGTTAGGAGAGGAAGATGTAAGGGACAGACGGGTTATTATGATGGTGAACAAACATGCTGACTTAACTTCTCTTTAAATTATGCCAATTTATTGCAAAATAGTAGGAAAAATCTAATCCCCCATTAACAAGAGGCCACATGGGAGAATTATTTGAGGATGTGCAACTGCAGAGTACGCTTGCCGCATAAGAGTGCAAGGTCTTTACTGTGTAAGCTTTGCGCTAAGTAACGGCAATTAAAGTAGGAGATCTGAGCCTGAAAATGTGACAGTACTGCCCAAGCCCTCCCTGTTGGACTTGGGCAAGCCTGAAACTGCAGCTTCAGCTGACACTTGCAGAACGTCACTGTGAAGTGTGGCTCCCGTGATCAGCTGTTATGTCATGCTGTGCAGATTTTTTTTGTTTGAATTCTTTTAACTTCATGTGAACCATACGAGTGAAACCCAGTACTGTCTCTGAAAATAACAATGCATAGCAATTAAGTACAAGAGTCATGGTACATTCACGCTGCATCGTAAAGTTAAGCCTTCAATTGAAGTTTCAGACCCTAAAACCACAGAAACGAAAAATAAGTGACAGAGACTCATGAGGGCTATAGAGGAATACTTCTGAATTAATAACAATATTCATGTGCTGCTTTCCCATCGGCATGTCAGCCACAAGTATCCAGAGGCAGTTAGTAGAGGGTATGACAGGAGACCTTCATTGTGGGGGATGACTAGTGATGGTCCCATTCTGCTGATGGGTCCTTCTGCTGACACTTTACTGCAGGGTACAGCAAAACCTGTAGTTTATTTAGTGCATTGATCAGCGGACAACTCTGCTCTGGTGGCTCAGAATAAAGCTGCTGGGAAAATTTCAATGAAGAGTTCGGCAGTTCAGAGCTTAAACTGTTTATGATGCCTTAACACTGGATTCCCTTATTCAGATCTTCACTAACATGGAGCCAGGAGAGAGAACAAGCTATAGCTTGATCGGACGGATGTGAAGCCTGGGCCATAACAGTTGCTTTTTTGCATTTTTCTGCCTCTTTGTTACTGATTATAATTCCCTGAGCAGCTTAACTGTCAGAAATAGCACCTCATTTGTGTTTATCTACTGACCATAACTGATATTTAGTATTTCATTCCAGACCTGTTCTTTAATAATTAACACGCTATGAATTTGGCTGACAGTTAACACCCATTCAATTTAGCTCCCATTTTAAGAAAAGTTGTTCATAATCCTACTCTGTTGATAATCCTCTGGAAATTACTTAAAATTGACTCTTAAGGTTTTGAGGTATTTTGTAGCTGGGAAGCAACTGTCAGGAAAGAAGTTTCACATAAATTTAGTCACAGCTACTTGCAGTGTTTAATCAGATCTTCCCCAGCAAGGTTGTGAGTTCCCACTAGCTCTTATTCGGTTAGAATGTAAGATCATTGAGTCCTGATTTTACATATTTATTACCGCCTGGGCATTAAGTGTCAGTGCAATATATATTTGACCTACAAAGGTCCATATTCTTCTTCAGTTTCTTGGGAGTCCCAATAGAGTAGTTCACCTACCATCAGGGTAGTCTACATTCAGTGCCAGGACTGGAGAAAATTCTGGTTGCCCAGATGAGTTGGATGTACGTTTTAGTGCTTCACCATGGCTACAGGAAATATTATCAAATATTATCCTGTGTAGGAGGGAACAACATGACGGCAGCTTCCTTGATCATTTCCAGGAAAAGTTGTATCATGGTTTTTCAGGTACTATTGCTGTGAATTATTACTGCCACAAGCCAAATTCCTTTTACATTTTTATCCCTTGCTGAAAGGTGATAGTATTCCAAGTCCTGCGCTTGTTAAGACAAACCGTCTCTCTTGTCACTGCCACTTGCGTAAGCCGGGAGAGGCACACTGGAGTTTGTAATAAAGGTTTATGTGGCAGTGTATAACAAAGCTCATATTTGTATCCTAAATTCTCTTCCTTTCACCCTCTTGTTTTTCCTTCAGTCTGTAGCTCTTGAACTACTTGATACTGCTTTTCCAGTCTTCTGTCTATCTTTGCCAGATAAATGGCATTCCTTTGACTCCTCCAAGTGTTGTAGTAGAGAAAAACCAAGATCGGGGACATTCTGGGTTTAGATCCTTGTTTTGCTTTTTCCTTTTTTTAATTCCCCTCTGAACAGTCTTGTTCATTTTTACAGTTTTTGCTTGTGTATTTATCAGGAGCTGTCTCCTGTTTGAAAACCCCTTGCCATTTAACTCCTGAATTTAATTAAGGCAGGGAAAAGACACAATCATAGGGGTTAGTTTTAAGAATTGTAGACAAAGCTTCCCTGGGTTCAGTTACCCGCGTAGTCCAGCTGGTGGTCTGGTTTGCTGAATCCAACTAGGGATGCTTCATCTGGCCAACAACCTGTCCCTGGAGGAAGTAAATGGAGCAGTAAATTCTTCCCGAGCAGTTGAACATCCTCGTCTGCCCACCAGCACCCCAGACAGATGGGTGACTGCAGCTGCAGGAGAGAGTTTGAAGCACCAAACGCTGCTTTCTGTGGTGATACCAACCCCTCGGCCCAGAACTGCTGCTTGCACCTCACCTTTTGGTGCCAACCTCTGAGTCTGGCAGCAGCAGGATTTCCTCTTTTCTCTCTCTGCCTTCCTTCAGCATCACCCAGAGCCTCAGTGCTGAGCACAGTTCCTGCACCCTCCACTTCTCTGAGACCAGCTTCTCCTCAGCTGCTGCTGCCAAGAAGGTGTGGAGATGCCGATGGAGGAAGATGACTGCTACTGCCAGGATCGGTAGTGGGAGACTGAGACCAGCTCACTCTAGAGGAGGGTGTAGACAAGTTATGTGATGGAGGTGGGAGCCCACACACAGCCACCCCCACTCCAGTTTCCCACCGTTAGGTGCCTCTCACAGGCATTCAGCACACCCTGCTTTTCTCTCTCACCCTTTCAGACTTCATTGGATGTGATGAGTGTTACATGTGTATGATACTCATATCTGTAAAATTCAGCCCTTAGCATTTAGGTTGTCTCACCAGAAAAAATATAATAGATGCATATAATCGGGGACTGGTTATAGAAAGTTTTGACTAATTCTCATGAAAGTTGGAGACAAGCTTTGGGAGCCTTAAACACCCACGTTATTAGACTACTGCATCTATACACATATCATTAAGAGGCAAAGCTCTTACAAAGCAAAATGTAGGAAACTATCCTGCATCACTGTCTGGATGATTAGGATGTTCCTCCATAAGTCACTGAAGCCTGCCGCTCAGGCTTCCTCAGCCTGACAGACAGGCTTCAGTGTTGGGCAGAGTCTTTTTTAAGGTCAAACTCACTGTGAGAAACAGAAGTAGTGAATAGGGACAGGAACTGGCTGGGAAGGCTTGCCTGCCACGTTTTCTAGTCCACGCACCACACTGGGCAGGCTGTTACCCCTGTGACAACTGCACTTGGGAAAGCATGGCAACAGAACACATACTTATGAAGCATGTTGGTTCCTCAACGTGTTTCTGTAAAGGGTAAATCCATTTCCGAGCAGAGAGTCAGTGTATAGCAAAGCCTGTCCTTCAGTCGTGCGTCACTCTAGCCACTAATATAGCCAGAACGGTACCAATGGGTTTGGTTTGTCCTCTGAGCAGCTGAGATTTTCACCTCTGCTGTGTCAGAGAGAAGAACTAGAACAAGAATTTAAGTAAAATTGGACAGAAGTTTGCAATTTCTGTCCTTCAATAGATTTATCATCATGGATACCCTTTCACTAGATGCACATTGTGGATTTAAGTTGTGTTCTCTTCTGTCTGTGAAGCCATGAAATGATTGTCTCCCCCAGCAGAAAAGGCAACACCATCACTGTGAAAAACACATACTTACATGATTTATTTTTCTGTTTTTTATTAACTCAACATTGTCTCCTACAAATACGATTTGTCATTCACCAGAAGATTTGAAATGTAGACTTAAGTTACACATAGGTATAAAAAGCATAAAACAGCACACACGGTACCACTGTTCAGAACAGAAAACATTGTGTTGTCCCACGGATAAGAGCGCTATTCAAGCTCAGCTCTGTCGCCTTCTGCCTCAGGGATTCAGTCTTCAAAGCTGCAGATGCTTCTGCTTCTTTTCCCTCGGCCTGTGAAGCCCTGCCGGCTTTCCGCTGGCGTTTCTCACCCACATCTGGAGCACGGACCAGGGAACCAAAGGGCAATCCCATCCTGCTCTGCCAGAGGTTATAAAACCTTGGGTTCCTACTGGCTCTTCAGAAACGTTTTCCTCCTTCTCTTAATGTTTATGTACAATATATGAAGGGATACGATTTGCGTCTTAGATTTAGACATATCTCTTGCCTCATACTTAAACAATAACTTGAAAAATATTTTACAAAGGAAAAGAACATTGTTCATCTGAATGTCTTTCATTATTATATTGCTATATTTTATACCCTATTATTTATATATACAAAATTTCTTAATTGCCTTTTACAGATGCATGGAAGCATATAATATAACAGTTTTAAAGTATCCCATTTTTAGACTTTTTTTTTCCTTGGCTCATGTCAATCTCTTTAATAAACTATGGTTGCTTGGAGAATATAGGAAGTATTTGGAATGTTGTTTAAAGTTTAATAATAACTGGTAGCATTGTCCATTTGCGGCCTGAACGGTTGGAGCACCTGTCAGGGCGATCTGGTAGAGATAGCAGCATCATAAGACTAAAACAATCATGGAGAGCTGTTAATGTGCAGTGTCGACGGGTGCCAAATTCTGTTCTTTATTTGGGGCTTTTCTTTTCTTCGGCTGCATTTTGTTGTTGTTTTCCCTCTGTTCTCGGTTTTGTCTTCGGGCTGCTCGCCCTTTGCTTTCCTGTCTTGTCTCCTTGCTTTCGTCTTTGTTGGATTTTTTTCTTTTCTCCTCCCTATTTTTTTTCCCTGAAATAAAAATGATGGCACATTAGAAAATTTGCTCAGGCTGTTGCAATTTCTGACTCCCTTACTTTGCCATAGCCTGTAAAACCGGCCCTGGATTAGCACCTCCCGTTAGAAGCTGGACGCTAGTACTAGTGTTTGGAAGTGTCCAACTCTTCATCAAACTATTAAATTAAAGCCACTGGACTAGCACCTCCCAACAGCCTGACTTTAAGCAAAGAGCCGAGAACTCCCTGGGGAGTCCTGGCGCTTTAGAGCTGGTATAAATACCTCACACGCACACTTATAGCCTGTCTCCCATGGCCGAGTCACAGCTCCATGTACTCCACCAAAACACAATTGGTTTGGGGACATCTATGGCTGAAGCCAGGTAGCATTAACTATTGACTGGTCTAAATTTATCTTGGGCTGGGACACAGAGCATACGGTAAGAGGAAATTAGCCATCATGTTACTCCCCTTCACTGCCAATGCTCAGCATCTAAGTCTTTTAAAAATCCCTCTCCCCTCCCTTAACCCCCACCACACCCACATCCCAGGGAACTCTTGGTATTGCAACATGAATCCCTCAACAAAGTGTCAGCTCCAGCACAGACATGTGACCCTCTTCAAACTAAAAACTGGTGTTCCAAGTCTCAAGTCAAGCTTTAGATCATCGTTACAAAATTAGGTAGTCAAGTGCTTTATTGCTTTAAATACTTAGGAAGGTAAGATGTTGATGACTTTGTTAGTGCTACAGACCTCTCCAGTAAAGCTTTCCACCACCTTAGGAACATTAAAACTTTGTGTATTGGCTGTGGAGATGATATTGTGTAATGCATTTATGCTTGGACTTAAGGAAGACACTCTTTATGCTGAGTGTGGTGAGACACTGGAACAGGCTGCCCAGAGAAGCTGTAGATGCCTCATCATTGGAAGTGTTCAAGGTCAGGCTGGATGGGGCTTTGAGCAACCTGATCTAGCAAAAGATGTCCCTGCCCATGGAAGGGGGGGCTTGGACTAGCTGATCTTCAAAGGTCCCTTCCAACCCGAACCGTTCTGTGATTCTGTGATTCTATTCCTTCTATTTGCTTTACAAAACAATACAGGTATGACATTGAATCGAACTTGTGTGTACACACAAGCCTAAAACAGATTAGATTTTTTTTTCTGTGTGGAACTGGTTCATCTACTGAGCTATGCAGCTGAAATTCACCTGTGGTGACATGAACCCCAAAAGCAACCTTGCTTGAGACTTTCATGATACAATGTCATACTGACCTGTATGCCTCCTTACATGGAGAAATTCCTGGACAAGTATTGCAAAGCATCTGGCGGAACTCTGTTTTATGATGTCCTGGTAACGATACTACTGAAAATAATCTATCCTCCTTTGTTACCGCAAAAATACTTTTTGCCGTTAAGTATCAGCAGAGCTAATCCAGGCTTTCCTACACCAGTGTTGGGGGAGTTACACAAACCTGGCAATCGCTCTTGCTGTTGAAGGTGCTGAGTGCAGGGAACTGTGCCCATTCCAGACTCAAAACCAGAGCTGGGAGTTTTTGGTGCCTCAGTGGGCTCTCTGGGAGTAGATCACAGTGGGGGAGTAAGTGCAGGGGCAGTGGCTTTGTTCTGAGAACAAATGACCATCCAAGAAGAAGAAGGTCAGATAAAGGGAGCAAGATTCAGAGAAGGCAGAAAGCAGGGAGTAAGACTAAGATGTGAGGATATGCTGTACCCTCTTCTCACTGTGTAGCTCTATGGGCTTATTTTACAGATTCTCCATTCCTTACCATCACTGCCTGAGATCAGAAGGCAAGGGAAAGTTTACATACACATGTTAGGTCAAGAAGGGACAAACATCTGCCTTTCTCATCTGTTGTTTCTGAAACATGCAGTAAAGCTTTAAATGTGAAATGGCTCCGCAAATTTTACATGACCAGTCAAACATTACCCCACTGTACACCCACATACCTGTAGAATCCCTCTCTGAATTCGGCAATGCCATCTAAGATGCAGAGAGGTGAGCAGGGGAGACCTGCAGAATGGGCATGCGAGGCTCAGCAAGAGCTACCACCGCTGGGAGAGCTGGAAGAGCTCCATGCAGAAGTAAGTGTGCATCTTACCCAGCTGTAATGCTGTCTCTTACTAATGGATAATGACAGTATGGAATTGCATTCCAGTTGTTTGCAAATACAGGCCCGAGATGAAATGTTATTTGAATGGAAACTGTCCAGACGTTCAGTGTTTGACATTGTTCACTTTGTGATCAGCCAAAATCCTTCAGCTGTGACTGTGTAGCCACAATTCTTTAAGTATGTTGGAATGACATGTAATGGTTTCCCTTTCAGTCATGGATCAGGATGTATGTATTTATATGTATGTATGTGAATATACTAAGAATACACAGTCTCTGTCTAGCTTGAGATTTACCTCAGCATGGCTTCACCATTTCTGTTTTAATCGGACCGGTGTCATTATAAAGGACAAGCAAAACTGATCTCTGGAAAGTACTTAAATTAGTACTCAGTTCTAGTTCTCTTGTACTCTGAGGATAACTCGTTTGCAGTCCTTTGTGCAATTTTATACACGGTCTAATGCCGTCATCTCCATGCTGTTGCCATTTGTGAAAAGATCTGCCCTCTAGGCCTGTGCTGTTCTAGTCATGCAAGAAAAGCATAGAAGGGTCATCTCTGCTGGTTGTTTAGCTCCTTTCACCACCATTTTAAAAAGTGGGAGTTTTTGTATGGCAGTATCACGTTACTTTCAGTCAGTTCTTGGTTCAGTTTAGACCCAAGGGAAGATTCTACCCGCAGTTATCTGCTAGCATCGGGATGTAGCTGGAGCCACATTCCTGCGCGCATCTCTCTCCCTGTTTATATCCCTGCTCTCTTCTTCCCAGAGACTTGTTCCTGAATATTTTTTAATCCCACTACCACTTGCCGAAGCCCACTCCGTAAGAGCACACCAAACTGGACGCCGGAAGCTGTGGCGGTGCATTGGCAGTTCGGGCGTTTGGCTATCTGTGACACGGAGAGTGCACAAATGACGCGGGCCGTTACGCTTGCCAGCTCATCTCTGAACTCCGTTGCGTTTGAAGAAGCAGAACAGGCAAGAACAGCGCTAAAACTCCAGCGCGTCCAAGAAGTCAACGGTGCAGTAATACAGCGAACGCTGAAGGCAGTAACTCTCCTGGAATTTCCATCTCCCTTGGGAAGAATGCTGGGGTTGGGAAATCCTCCGGGGTTTGAAGGCGTAGTAGTGGGTGGGTGGGTGGATGGACGGATGGACGGATGGATGGACAGATGGAGGGATGGACAGATGGATGGATGGACAGATGGAGGGACGGACGGACGGATGGATGGATGGATGGACAGCCACAAAGCCAGGGCCGCGTTTCCGCAGGCAGCTGCCTCCGGCCGCGCCCTCCCAGGGCCGTTGAGGCCGGGGCCGACCGCAAGGGGGCGCCGCGGTGCCGCGCCAGGGCCCTTCGCGCGCGGGGGCGGACGGACGGACGGA
>VZTL01017386.1:6651-31001 GCA_013400535.1 Scopus umbretta
TTTTTTGCTGGTGCTTTAGCAACAATTGCAGATTCAGCAGAATCTCTTATTGAACTACTCAAAGTGATTGCCAAGTGTTTCTTCCAAGTTACTCATCCAAGCTCCTGGAGAATGTATGGTGTATTCAAACCGGAAAGAAAAATGTGCCTGACTTCAGAACATGAACTCAACCTGGCATCTTGTTGCCTTGTGACTTCAGTCCTGAAGCTTGTCAGGATTTTTCTTCTAGGCTTACTGAGAGATTTGGTTTACCAAAACATCACATCTCAGTGCTGGTCAGAAGTTACCTGAGCTGGCTGGGGCTCTGGAATCAGTATTCCTAGGCTGCCCATGCAGTCTAATTAGCTCTACCTATGTCGAATATATATGGAATAATACATTTAATGTGTATGTGTTAGCCAGACTTATCTGCAGATGGGACCTGGACAAGCAGCGGAGTCTCTGTATTTTGCATTCTAGGCAGGCATTGCAAGCGCTTTGGAAAAGAGGTGTAACTGAAGGAGCTCTTCATCCCCACACAAATCTGACAAGAAACTGAAGCTATGCTGTGATGCCATTAGGAAGATGGCTATTAGCAAGAACGCTATTGATCAAAATCAATTTGCCAAAATTAAAGAAGAATGTTGAGCAGATATATTATCTGGTACAAAGAATGTATCAGCTAAAATGTTAATCGTAAATTATGCTTTCACATCCAGTGTCGGGACTGACAAGTGCAGTTATATCTGCTGAGTTGAGCCTTCTCCATTTCTTTATAACTGAAGTATTTTCTGGGCTTCAGTTTACAGACCTTAAGACTGGGAGGACTTCTTGCATCATCCATCCTGGTTTTTTGCCTCCATTGCTGGAGCACTGTTCTCCCATAATATAGTAATGCTTTAAAAAAAACCAAACCAACCAACCTACCAAACAAAAAAAACCCCCAACAAACAAAAAAACCCACAACCGCCCCCCCCCTCCCAGCAACCAAACTCTACTCTGCCTCCCCCAACCCCCTGCCTGAAGCTGGCATACCTCTGAATTCTCCTAATACAATCATTAAAATGGCCTTCAATGGCACAGTCCTCTCTGAGGCAAGCCTCTGCCAGTTTTACTACAATGCAGTCATGTGAATGTAGGGGAGAGAAAGCAAAGGGTGTTTCTGTCAATGATTAATTATAAAATAATTTGCTAGCACAGCTGCTGATGTTGCTCTGTTAATTCACATTTTGCAGTGAGCACAATGAGAAGCCATTTCATCTAATGCAAGGTACTAATTTAAAGTGTGTGTTCCTTAGGTTGTGGATATTTGGGGGCGGGGAAAAAAACAACCAAAACCCAAGACCAACTTCCATTTACATTGGTCCTCTAGAGACTACTGCATCCCAGAGTAACTTATGAAATTTCAGTTTAAAGATTACAAACAGTGTAGGTTAATGTAATGGGTTTTTTTGTCTGCCTAAAGAGATTAACACAAGGCTGAGTTGTTATAACGTGTTAATCACTGGCAACAGTGGTTTCAAAATAAATGGCTTTTAAGCCTCATTTATTTAAACATCTTAAAGCATCCGAAGAGTGCTCTCCCCATTATTTACTTCCCCTGCTGCTGCTGAGAAATAGCTTATATTTGCTAGCTGCCTTTCACAGTGGAAACTTAGACTCCAGAAGGCTTGTATTGGTTATGGATAACATGAATTCACCTATCCTTGCAATGCAGCCAGCTGTGGAGCTGAAAAAGTGCCACACATTTCAGCAACAAGCAAACAATTTAAGGTAGAATAGCCAAAAAGGGAGCTTTTAACCCCCTTAGCTCAAGCTCTCTGGTATTCTCTATCCTGGACAAGACATCTGGCTGTAATGCTCTTAGGTCTCAGCCTTGCACATACATCCTTCTATTTTAGCAGCTCTATGCTTTTTAGGAGTTAGGTGAAAACTGGTAATTGTTGACGAAGGCCTGAGAAAGCTGGATTTCCAAACGATCATAGGCCTTATGACAGTCAGCTTCTCAGCCGTGAACTTGTAGGTGTTGCATCTCTAATTCTTTACACATGGGTATTTGGTCCTTCCTACAGTACGCTCAGGGTTCGATGCCTTAGAGTGGGCCTCAATTGCTGCTATGTGGCCAAAGTGCTCAAGTTAGGGGACAGCTTGGGCTCCAAGTGCATTGTTTAGGTTTGGGATGAATCTCTGAGCTTAACCTTCTCATCCTCTGTAACAGCACTAATCACAAGGAGAAAATCTTCCAGGATGTTATATGCATTCACCTGTCAGGGTGGTGGCAGCCACGCTGCCTGTGCCTCCCTCCCCCTGCTCCCCCAAAAAAAGCAGTTGGCAGCTTACAACCACACTATAGAATTAAGCTACACGTAATAGCTGCTATGCTAGGATAATGCGCCCCGCTGCCCAAGTCTCGGCTGGTGCTTTAACAGCGAGAGCATCCTTCTCTTTCCCCTCATTTCTTTAAAATGAGAGTAAATTTTGCAATATAGTCCTAGCAGGCAGTCACCACGTTTGAAATCGGCATACTTATTTAATGGTCTGTATAATTTAGAAGCTTGACTTCACGCATTTGGGGTTGAAAGCCTTTGCTTGATCATTATTTTTCCATGCTCTGCATATCATGTTGCTCTACAGTCTTTTGTGTTCACTGCTGGTTATCTAGCCGAGTTGTAATCCAGCCCCTCTGCTACACAGAGATGCGATGATTCATAAGAAACCCGTATCTACTGAGAATACCAAATAGATTTTAAAATGGCAGTTTCAATCTGTAGCAGCAACGGGGGTTGTTACAGTCTGGTCGCTGGAGAATTTACTGTAGTCCGTGTCAGTGCAATCAGCTGAGCACATCAGCTGATAAGAGATTGTGGGTTTTGTCTTGCAGAGATGGTGAACTGTCAAATAATGAAGATAAAGTAAGGGAATTATGCCATTCCTACTATTATGCTCCATGTCTGTGCCCCATTATGTCTTCCCTTTGCTATTGCATAAATCATGTCATGCTGGTAATGCCCAAGTTCATAAGGTGGGTTTCGGAGAGCTTGAAATACTGCTTGCAGGGCTGTTTGTGTAGCTTGCTGCTGGGTCAGGCTAGATTCTTTGCTATGTGAGACAGAGATGTACAGTCTTGAAGCTTGTCTTGAACCCAGAGGGAAGAAGAAAACGTGCTGCTAGAAAAACATGAGGCGAAAAAAGAGGTGGGCCTGGATGTGCCCAGGTACTATCTTCTGCAGGTACCATTAGAACTATGATTGCTTTTTTCTCCTAAAATTTTGTTGTGTTGAATTTCTTCAATAATGACCCTTTATTATGATGGGAAGTGGAATGCGTGGAGAGGGGAACGCCTGGGCCCAGGTCTCCCTCTTAAATAAGACAGAGGTTTTTTTTCCTGAACAGGGTAAGAGGCAGATGCATCTGTTCTGGATGAGAGAAGGGCTGGACAATGTGACACGAGAGGCAATGGTTAAGTTACCTTCATCTCTCATCCCCATCTGATTCCAGTGCAGAAGGTGTCAGCTGTCTTGCCCGAGGACAGAGTGGCAAGCAAAAGCCTATCCTGGTTTAGTCTGCCACATAGGTCAGGAATCCTTTTTCGCTCGGGTGGTGGGATTGGGGCTATGGCAGAGAAAATGTGCTCAGAAGGAAAAGAGGTGACTTCTCCCTTTGCCCACCCTTCCTCCTGCGTTCGGGCTGTAGCTGGCCTGTCAAGTACCAAAATCCCTGGAGCTGGGCTGGAGGCACTGTCGGCACGCGTCTGCCCTAGGAAGAGCAAGCTGTTCAGTGCGGGGCTCGGGGCTCGGCAGTGGGAGGCTCGTGCTCTGCGCAGTGCTGGTGAGGCCACGGGCAGTGCTGGCCTGCAGCTGAGCGCACAGAACCTGGCAGCTGCCTTTGCCTCTGGAAAGGGTGGTGTGGTCTGTCCCAGTATTCCTGTGCAATGGGTCTGCTGGGTGGGCAGGGGTAGCTCCAACCCGGAGACTGTCACGGCCTTCTCCATGGCTATCAAGGCTGAGCTCTTCAAGTTCAAGCTCGTGAATTTCAGCTGCCTTCAGCTTCTTCGAAAACCCCACTTTCCATGTTTGATGGTTGCTGATGCTGCCTCCAGATCTAAAATTAGCAACTACTTGCTCTTGCAAATAACCCCTGGGGGCTGTTGCCGTGGCTTTGCATCAGTTAGCTTGAACGCTGGAACATTACATGTGTGTGTGATGTAAATCTGTGAGGGTCCATCTTGAACAGCTTTTCAGAGCCTGCTCTCCCCACTGCTTCTCTTATTCTCTCAATAGCAGAAGCACAAAAGCCGTTACTGTAATTCTGAATGCATATGTGCAGCTGGGCTGTCAGCAAGGAATACATGTGGGCGAGTGGCTGAGGGAGCATGAATGAATGATTGAACAGAGGTAAATGCAACAAAAGCTGTGGGTGGAAAGAGAAGGCTTGCAATTGTCTTACCACTTTAATATGTTCTTTACAATGGTGTATACGAGTGAGAAGAGGATGGAGGGGTCTTTACTCCCCCAGCCGTTTAAATTCGATGTGGTTTTGTCTTGGGCATGTTTTTGTTTCTACACTCTCTTTAGGAACGGGGAAAATGCCTGGGCTGCCAGTGTTCTTAAAAACATGCTTGAATTTCCTGAATAAATAAGCTGCAGCTCCTGTGGTGAGTGCAGGGAATCTTGCTTAACTTCTTGCTCTGTAGAAATCTGCTAGATAAGGAGAGCTTGGCTGTGTGAGATTGAGCAAGCAACTGACTGTGGGATTTTCTGATTTCCTAAAACCCGAAGAATTTAGCAAACAGCTTAGGTCAGTGAAGTAAAACAGATGTGTGGGTGTTTCATTAGTCTGTTCAATTTGATGACATCTGTGATCTCTTCATGGGGGGTAGGGGGCTGGAGAAAATAACGGTTCCCACCATTGAACTGGTTTCTCTCTGGGCCATGTTGTGGTTTGGCTGTAGCTGGCTTGCAGAAATTTAAGGGGTAATAAAAAAGAACACAATCTCCATGTGGCTGCAGAAGGGTTAGCTGGTATGCTGTGGGGAAAAGCGTGTCCTTTCTGGCCTTTTGGGTAGGAAACCAAGCAGAAGGGAGAAGCAAGAAGTATGTGGGTGGGATATCGGCTTTTCTTCCTCAAAGCAAGTACATGCTCGGATGGGAGGGAACCGAGGGAGGAGGAGGCGTTAGGCTGAGCTGTTCGTACAGATGCAGTAAGTGTGTGAACAAGGTAGAGCAGGAGAGAAACAAACATTATTGCGCAGCTTCCTTTGAGCTAGCGGACTCGCGTGCTTTCCTGTAGTATGTAACTTGCTCTAGCCCTATCTAATTTCATTAGCTTTGATTTTCAATTATGCTAATTTGGTATCCTGTGGAAAATGGTACAGTATCTCAAATGCCTTCTGTCAACTGCTGTAAAAAAAGGTATGTTGCACTCTTGATTATGGTTTGCTTTGTAGCCTTAGAGTTACTAACCTGATCGGCGAACTAAGAGTCTCCTCCCAAAGGCAAAGCAGTTTCTTTTCACGCTGTTGTTGGTACCACAGGAGCATGCACGCATTCTTACGCATGTAATTCAATTCACATGCCTTGTCAGGAACACCACCGCGTTTTGTTCCAGTATTTTGCTACGAGTTAAGGGGGCTGCTTAAATTAGCTTGGAGAAGCGGAGCTTGCTCTCACTGTACAAAATTTGTTTGGACTTTGCTTTGCCTTCAGTTGGACGGTGACCACATAGGCTATGCAGGTCAAATTCAGGCTTTTCCTCCAGTAGTGCCATAAGCACTTTACATTATGAGCTTTTGCTATCTTAACTATTAATCTGGGTTATTTGGCGCAAGCCAGACATCTTGTGTTCAAAGGTGAACTGGACAGTAGTCACCAGTGAAACTAAGAATCTCAGGGTGATCATGACCATCAGGCCTGGATAACTGACCTTGCTGTGGTATGGACATAACATTTGGAATAGCCAAATACTGCGAAGTATTAGCTGATCTGTGCTGCAAATAGGAAGCTATGTTCTTCTTGCCATTTAAACATCAGAAATTTGCCACTGTATTTCAGCCTTCATACGGTTTACCCTGGCACTAAGTGGGCACTAGCGGCAGCTCAGTTGCTGCTCTTGGATGAGCTGAGAAGACTTGGAGGGAATATCCCAGCACAAGGGATATTTAAACACCAACTCCCATGCTGGGGTTAAGCCATCTTGTCTCATTTGGGAGGAGGAAGGGAGCCTGCTTTGGATCCACAAAATTATTTACTTGCCTTGTTTTATAAAACAGTACTAGGCCTGCTGTCCTTACAAGGCAAAATAGTCAGTGTTTTACAGCACTGGGCTGTAGGAAGTGTTACTTACTGTTTCAAAATAGCTGAGGCTTGGTGGGGTAGGGATGGCAGGAGCAGAAGTGTAGCTTTCTCTAAGACTATTTTGGGAAGC
Source organism: Scopus umbretta (assembly GCA_013400535.1). NCBI lineage: Eukaryota > Metazoa > Chordata > Aves > Pelecaniformes > Scopidae > Scopus > Scopus umbretta. The sequence goes on from VZTL01017386.1 coordinate 13,054, forward strand.
CGACCCATGCTATAGAGAGCTCATTTTGTTAGAATCCTGATCTCAGCTTAATTTTGCAAACAGTACGTGTTTTTACTCTGAAATGCCTCCAGTGTGCAGTTTTGTTTTGTTTATCTTGCATGCGTTTGCAAGGCATACGATTAGACACAAATCTGACATCTAGTATGTAAAACTGGCAAAATAGGAACTGTATTCAGATTGACAGTCAGAAATAGAATACAAGACGTTGTTAAGGATGCTTGTGCAAAACAAAAAAAAAGCCTCATAAAAACTGAGGTAACGCATACTGTGTGATGGCAAGCGAATTCAGTATTTAAGCTCACTTAGCAGGAAATACTAAAAAAAAAAAAAAAAAGTATCCAGAAAAGAGAGTCCCGCTTGAGAAGTTTTACGCTGTATCTTTCCTCTGAGACTCCTTTTATGGTGTGTTCACATCTTGTAAACTTCTACTTTAGGTGGGTAGGAGAAAATGAGAAATGATGTGATGATACTCAAATGGCAATGAAATGAGCAGACCAGAGGAACGTTGCTTGCCTCTTCTTTTCCTTTCATTCTGCTGTTACCCTAGGTGTCTAATGCTGAGAAATAAAAATACTTTGGTCATTTTTCCCACAAGAGATGGATTACGTTAGTGTGATTTCCCCCACCCCCCCGCCTCCTCTTAATAAACTAAAGCAAGTCTGGTACAGTGTAAAGGCAACTTGAAACTCATTAGATGGATCAAGGAGAGAAGGGTCCTCTCTAGAGCTCAGGCAGAAGTTTCTCACCTGTTTTGGTCTCGCCACTTTTTGGTCAATCTTGCTTACCAGAGCACCCGCACCACCGTTGGGCCCGAAACATTAAATGAGATTGAAACTGTCGAAGAGGAGGGCTGTGGAAGTTGTGTGAGATAAAATATGCACTGCAGCTTGTGGATTTCCCTGTAGCACCTGTGTGCCATCTGTGTTCGAATCTCTCTCCAAAAATTTTTAGTTTGTTAGGAATGAAAAAAGCTTATTTTTGATGGTGTTGATATTAATGAAGGAACTTGCTGAGCTCCAAAGGAATTTAATTGATCAGTAGAGACAGTATCAGGAACTTCAATTATTGCATCCTGTGGTTATAGATTGACTAAATCCACCCTAAAATAGAAGACTAATGTAAGTTGTTGGCTGTGCTGGCTGCGATGAGGTCTTTGAGGACATACTTAAATGAAGGTTTCCCTCTTGCACTAATGGTGCAATTTACTCCTTTTCCATTCTCCGTCTCCTTCACCAGAGCAGTATGTGTCTCTCCATACTGCCTTTGTGTGCTTGTAAGCCCAACGCTGCGACTTGGGAGAATGACAGACGATGCGGGCTCTCTTTTGAGGTGGGGAATTGTTAGGCTAAGCTGCAGCTTGCATTCATGGCATAACCACTATAATCACTGGTACTTACATGGCTCTTGAGTGCCCTGCCATCTGTATTGCAATTTTGTTCACAACAGTGCTGCAGCATGGCACAGGGGAATACGAAGGATGCCCTGAAGCATCGCCACGTGTGTGAAGGGGGACTGATGCAAAAATACTGCATGCTGTACGCCAAACTTCCAGGTATCCAATTCCACCAGTGGCATTCACAAGGTCATTTGGGTGCCCGCGTTCCTTGGGTATCTAGGAATGGAGTTGAACTGCATTTGGGTGAAAATGGGTATAAAAACCTACCACCAACATGAAAATCTGAGACAGAGGTTTGCTTACTTGCAGTAGCGCTGTTTGTTCGGTTACTTACTGCTACCTTATGGTCCCCAATTCTTGTCTTCTGAGTATGACTGAAATCTAAGCTGTGGAGCAGGGCCTGGTATATTATGCATGCGGATCCCCAACTCCAGATTGAGGGACGTGGGTTTTCCTGTCGTGTAAGTAAACAGCAATGATGCGTGCCAGCCCATGCCTTGCAGGTAGAACTGTGCGCTGTACTTCAAAAACTACAACAAAGTTTATCAAGTCTGCTTGGTGATCTCAGGTTTAAGGAGGGAATGGATGTTTTCAAAGAGTGGATTTTTTTTTTTTCTTCTTTATTTAGAAATATCTTTGTGTGAAAAGACTTCCGATAACAGTACTTCATCTAGCAGAGCGAGGTCTTGCAAGAGTCGAAGAAGGGGGGTTGAATTAGACAAACCTCTGCTAGGAACAAGTCCTTTAGATAGTTGTTACACCTGTGTGTCTTGCCTTGAAGCGCACTGGATCCAAGCTTACTTTCTGAAGAGACACTGTAACCTAACCATGGTTTGTAGGTTAGTGCCCTGGGGTGAAATGTTCTGGCCTGTCTTCTGCCAGGAGTGAAAACACAGGTTCATAATGAGTCATTTAGCATTACAACTGATGAACTTGAATGCTGGCTGGTTAAAAAATACTGCTATGTCTGTTTGGTTGTCCCCCCCACCAAGGTTAGGTGTGTGCTCTGCATAGATGGCAGCAGTGAACTTTTTTTGATTGTGAGTTGGTTGGTTTTCTGTGGTGGTGTATGGGTGGTGGTTGGTGTGTTTTTTGTTTTTTGTTTTTTTTTTTAACATGACTAATGTGGCTTAGATATCCCACAGGAGCAAGTATCTTGGGTCACTTACATCTGCAAACAATTGCAGCTAATATATGTATTTTTTTTACTTTTTAATTTTGCTTTGCACTGCGTACCATACCAACCAGGGAGCAACCCTGTTAAGCAGTCTCATTCTTTACCCATGTTGAACCCTTGCTGTCTGCATGTACAGGGTCTTTGCAGAAGTGAGCCAAGACCTGGGTACTTTATTCCTGGGTTTTCTCATCTGTAAGAAGAAGCTCATCCAAGCTTTTGGAAGAACTGTTGAGGTTTGTACTAGGAGTCTGGCATAAGTTGACTGTCCCTTCCCTGGGACTGTTTTCTGCCTCCATCAAACTCTTCCCTGCTCTCTTGATGCTGTTCTTAATTTCAGTTACTGCGGCCCAGTGTGTCTGGAGTGGGGTGGGACTGACCGTACGTCCCTACACCTTGCTTGTTGATGGCTTGTCTTGGGGCCTGTTTCTGGAATGATTCACTTCAGACTTGCATTTCGGTACTGCTGAAATTTGTCAGGACAAATGTTGGTTACAGTAAATGAAAGGGATGAGCAGTCCGTCTACATGGTCCTGCCTCTCCTTCATCATGAACACCCCCTCGAGGACTGTCAGGACAGCTCTTGTAATTTTGCTCCCGCTCTTACCACAGTAGAGGTTTCCTACCAAGACTGAAACGTATCTTCAGCATCGCTTATGCTCCTGCAAGGATTATAGCTTCTTTAATAAAACGAAGGCAGGACTTGTAGATTTAGTTGTTGAAATGCTGCACGTATTTTTTCATAGGGTGAACATCCATCAAGGCCACACCACATCCTCATGGATGACAGGCTACGTCTGAACAGTGACATTGCCTCAGCAAAATGCAGACAATCTTTGAGCACTGATCATAGAATCATAGAATNCAACAAGGCTCTTCCTGGCACATCAGCCAGACCATCCACAGGATCCTGACAGGAGTTTTGGCTTGCTGCTAACTACAGTTGCTGTGGATCTCTCTGTCTTGTTTTCTTTCTCTTGGAGGTCACCACATTTAAAATATTTATTTTTGAACGGATTATGGGTTGAAGTTTAATAGAATACACGGTGGCAGCTGGAAGGGTAGAGTGGTGTTATTTTGCTGATCGGTCAATTAGTGAACCTCCTAGCTCCCAATGAAGATAATATTTTAGAGCACCTACAGCAGGGATTTTGCGTCAGCTAGGCTTTCAGGCTCTTGTGATTTTACTTAATCATTCATGCACTGCTAAACAGACACTTGCTGATGTTTCCTATTAGTAATGCACATTTGGTTAGCAAAACTTCAGGGCTTCCTTTGTGTCAGAATGTCTGCTTATAAACGTGTCTGAAGTTCAGTGGCACACCTTAGGGAAATATATGGAAATCCTGAAGCAGAAAACAGAGCATGCATACTGAACATGAGAGGGGTGGGGAACAGATGCTTTTATTTTTGTAGAAGAAAAATCATTTTACTTGTAGCTTGCACATAATTAACTACACTGAGATTCAGAAATTCCCTTTGGGGGGCGGGGGGGAACAAAACATCCATCCCTTCATTTCTCCTCTGGGGCCTTGGCTGGCTGCCTCCCAGTATGGGGGGGTGCGGGGGAGTTTTGTGTGTACGTGTGTAAACAAAAAAACCCAAATGAACAAAAGTCCTGTTCACAACTTGTTGCTTAGCCATTGTGGAATTTCATACCATAGAAATGGTATTGCTGTGGTGACATACAATGTGTCAGAAAGATTTTGTACACCGATAAGAACTGATCTGAGATAGAGGACACGTAAAACACTGAAAGGATTTTGGTGGGGCTTTTTCTTTTGGTTCTATGGTAAAATACCAGGAATCAGAAGAGATATTAAACCATTTGTGTCAAATCCACCCTCAGTTGAAGATCAGAGCGATAAAAGCAAGCGAATCTGTAGTGCAGCAAAAGCATTTCTTCATTAAAACAACGGTGCATGTCTTCCCTGTTGATTCCTTGCATCCTTTTGAAACTGCTCCGCACTCTGGAGGATAGCTGTACTTCTGCGACAGTGGCAAAAGTAGCTGTCGCAATTGCAGAAACTGAAAATACTATTGCTTTTTTGTACATTAGGGCTCAAGATTAAAGTTGTTTCGGTGACAGCATTAGCTGGTTTAAATATTTACTGTTCTTATACTTCTATTGTGCAACAGTGAGACATGGTGTCTGTCAAACACTAGGTGCGCTTGCTGCCTGACAGAGCCTTAGAAAATCGTGGGGAGATTTTCAAAAGGGGGGAAAAGAAAAAGAGAATGCATTGGCTGGGAGGGCTAGCCCAAAATTTGTCAGTGTCTTCAGCGGCTACAGCTTGCTTATGAAAATTCCCTACCAAGCAAATGCTTCACTGATGAAAAATGAGAGGTGCCCCTGTGCCTCTGCCTGTCCTCTCGTACCCTTCCTGTTCAAGGATTGCTAAAGCTTTTTGCCTTTTAAATCTCACTAATATTGCTGGGGCTTGAATTTGGCCTTTGAATGTTTGTGGTTGTGTTGTGTTGTTTTGTTTTTTAAGCAAATGAGAGCTCCCTGGTTGCGTTCCCAACTGGAACCGTGCTTGGATGCTGCTGAAACCTGTAACACCAGCGCGACTGCCCTCGGTACGCTGAGCGCTGCGCTTGAATGAAGCCGCAAGAGCAAAGAACAGGATTTGCTTTGTTACGGGAAATCCTAAACTGCGCTGGGTTGGAAGTTGTGCAGTATCACACCATACAGTATAGATGCAAAAACTTGTACGTACATAGCGCACACCTCTTTTTACTTCCCGAGGGGAACTACTCTCTGGCTTCTAGTTTGTGTGTTTGGCACTGTTGCTGTATCGGTAGGCTCTTTCTTTTCCCTAGGAAACCCATAGTATTTCCTTGATGTAACTTTCTGTGCTTTATTTTTGTAAATTTCCTGCTTTCCCAGTGTCTTGCCATTGACCTCAAATCTCTGCCTTTCCCAGGTGTGCTCTCCCTGGGGCAAAGGAGCTGCTGGGCCGCTGCCTCTCGCTTGGCAGCACCGAGAGTGGCCAGATCCTGCCTGGAGGACTGGCCCCAGAAAGGAACCTTCATCTCCGCTGCTACAGAAACAAGCAGCAAACGTCAGAAGAGACACCAGGTACTGACACGAAGAAACTTTTCACGATTTGAATTCTCTTTTCAATTTATATGTCGGCTCCTCAGGAATGCTTGCTGGGGATACATTGACTAGCTAGGTTTATAAGAATATAAATGTGCTTTGTGGGGAGGGAGGGCAACCTCTTAAGGGAAAGTAACAGCTTATGCACGTTTAGATTTCCAAGTAAGTCCCCCTACTCCGTTTCCATGCGGCCAGATAAGTCTAAAACATCACAGCTCCTCTCCTACAAGCCTGACAGTCTCATGTCCCTCAGTTCATAGATGCCGCCTGTATTTCCAGACCTGGGAGACCTTATACATTTCAAGGCTTCTGCTGTGGTTCAAATAGCTCAAGAGAAGCCTTTGTATGGAATACAAAGCTATGTTGCCACACTAATACAGCAGTCACTGAATATTTATGACTGCATAGCAATATATCTGCAGTATTTGTGGGAGTGTTTCTAACAGAAATGGGGGGTTTCCCCAGAGAACAGATAATTTCCTGAAAATGTTTAATCAACCCATTTAAAATAGAATTTTAATTAGCCTAAAGCTGTATGTGGGGTACAAATTTGCAAGATTCTGTCATTATTTGAAAATCCCAACATTGTCTTTTTGGCTTATTTTTATTTGTAACCATTCTTGGCACAGTAATTTGTTGACATTGGAAAAATAATGACCCTCGAGGCTCTGAAGTTTGAACATCAAATCCACTCCCCTCTTCCAAATCTGGGTGTCACATTAACATGTAGCTAAGGAGCAATGCTTATTTATATTTAAGGGCTTCTGATTATAAGTAGTTTTCAGTTTTTCCTAACTAAAGTTTAAAGTGCAAGCATCTTTTAGTACAGTAAAGCAGAGATTCCATGCTATTGAGAGCTTGAGGGGAGGCTTACTGTGAGCAGTTCAGGTTCCTAACGATGTCTGTGACTAACGCACAACTGAGAGGGTTAGTAAAGATTAAGATCTCTGTGGAGGCAGTTTTGGCTAACAGCATGGTTGCCTGCTTTTTAAGAAGGCTTGTGCAAAGCTCCTGCTTACCTGAAAGTTAAAATATTCTCTTATACCCTCTGCAGGTTGCATATGAGACTTTTTCTTTTTTTTCCTTTCTTGTGTTTGAAAATAGGGCAAGTCTTCTTGCATACTCCCGTACTGTCACATGCTCACATAAATTTTGGAGTGTATCTCTGTGGGAATGCACACCATTATACCTGTTAACCATGCTTATTCCTTTACTCTTGCTGTGTAAATGCAGTAGAGATTCTTTTGGTTTCATTCTGGATATCACTTAGCTTAGGCAATTTATTAAACAAAACACAGTTTCCTTGTGAACCCAATTCTTGTAATCACTTTAACGCATTAGTAGATAATTAGTACTGATTGACGTAGTTTGACTTTAGAAATTAGCTTTATTTTGAGTACAATTATGATTCTTAGGAAAGGCAAATTTGTATACAAAGTTTATATAAAAATGGCTCAACAAAAAGTAGAAACTAAATTTTATGTATTATAATTTCATAATGGTCATAACTTTTCATGATCTTCCTCTTTTGTGCATAAAATCTACTTTTAAGCCACTATCAAGCATTATGGAAACATTGAAATTAGTTTTAAACTAATTAACCAAAGCAAGCAACGTATCTTTAGATAAATCCTCAGTTGTCTGTCAGTCTGATCCCCTTAAATGGGGTATGAGAAGGGGGGAAAAAAAAACACAAAACAACAAAACCAAACCCCAACCCTCAAACCCCCAAGTTATTTTTATCTTGCCAGGGGCATTCCACTACTATACAGCTGCAGCACATGTGCTTCTATATAAACTCTTTGCTTTTCAAATACTAGTATATTTACTGCTACGGTTTTATAAGGCCTCTTATGAACCAATGTTTATAAGAACCAACATGAAGACAGAAAGCAGCAAGAAAGCTATGGAGAGGCCATACTGTGCAGAAGAGGACAACCTCTGAGTTTGGTGTGGATAAGTCACAAACAGAATTGACTGAATGTGCTGGATAAATTGTTTTGCAAGTTCTCCCACACCTAATTCCCCCTCTCTCTCCCACATAACAATTTTCTAGAAGTGACAGAGATCACCTATTCTGATCCCAGGGGTAATTCCCCCTCCCCCCTTGAATGATTCATCTCACTTCAGCAATCTGCAATTTATAAGCACCTCTGCTATTACCAGGTTTTTCATAACAGTTTTCTCCAGCTTCAGAGCTTTTAACATTCAAAGCTTTTTTTACCAATTTAGTGTAGGTGACTCCAGTTCCACTCAAGGAAACCACTCTGTTAGGAAAGCCCCTGTAAGAGTTGAGCTGCCTCTTGAAGAAGGAGTTTCTCATTTTCAGGTCGCGCCATAAGACTAATTTTTTGGGTCTTATCAGAACTTTGGAGGACGGGGGCCTGAACAAGCGATTTAGACGATAAGCAGCAGCAGAAGAGGTACCTGTTGTTTTATGGTGTGGGCACTGTACTCCAGTGAGCAGGAGGGCAGCTGGCTCCAGAAATGAGACATGGAAACACAGTTCTCACAAGGAGCAAGCGCCTTCTCCTTTACAGGAGAGAAAGGTGGCAGAAAAGACCTCACTGAAGATTATCCATCTTCAGTGCCACAAAAATAATGCTACAACAGTATAACATGTTGTTGTGGTTTAACCCNCCTCCACCTGGAGAAGCTGGAGAGGCAAACTGAATCAAAGTAACTTAGCTAACAAAGCCTTTAAAATTGCATTTGTCTTCAGGAATAAACTGTATTGTTTTGTTCCTGTGAACAAGTATTATTTAATTCCTTTTATAACTCTAACACAAAACTACAAAAACTACTCATATGTAAAATGGTAAACTTTAATTTTGAAAATTTCAGGTCCTGAACTCATCTGAAGGAAAGGAAACCAAAAAAGAAAATCTGACTCTGACTTTTGGAGCTGTTCAGCACAGACTGTTCTTGCAGAGGTCAATGAACTGAAGAAATCCAGTACCTAAGAAAACCAAGGGATCGGGAATTTGTTAAAGATCTCAAGGAAAAGATTTGCACATATATTATAACAGAATGCAGAAATCCTTGTTCTTGGCCTTAAACTTTTAATGGCAATCATCCTTCCATGCATAAGAAAGGTTGCATGACTCCTTCATCTTCAGATGAATTAGCAAAGTAAGAAATTTTCCAGGTGATTATTCCACTGTAACCTATTGTCAGAATGAATGCAAGATAATTCATGATGTCTACAACCTCAGATGGTGATCTAAGTTCCATTCCTGGTAAGTTTCTTCTCGGCACAGATATCAAAAACTGAACTGATGAAAAAACACCACAAAAACCAACCACCAGACCTCCCTGCAGTGAATGCTGTAAAACAGATTTCTTGACTTTTATCTCCTAGCAGCAAGCCTAATGTCAAGTTTCATGGAAAGCTAGACCTACAGTTTTAAAACTGCTGTGAGATTTACATGGAAGCATAAAGGTAGCAAATAGTAATTAAAAACCCCAAGCACTAAAGATCTCATTAGATGCCCAAACCCAAGAAACTCACAATCACTAACACAAACATCAGGAAATTCTGCTGTTTGTGGAGACAGTATCATCACCTATAGGCTTTCCAGCACTTAAACAACCACTGGTCTCTTGGTTAATCAGCGTTTCTGGACGCATCCTTGCATCTATACCTTTCAACTCTATTTTGATATTCAGTATGTTTGACATTGCATGTGCAATCAGTATGTAGGAGTACACTCTAATCCAGCTTTTAGTTGCATAAGCTGAATTAGTTGCAATAACTAATGGGAACTCTCTTGAACTGCATCCATGAGTCAGGTAAGTGTCCAATTGCTTGCCAATCTGCCCTGCAGTAACAAGAATAGGTTGACACCTGACAAAAAATAAGTTCTAGTATAAACTAGAATGTATGATGATTATGGTTTATCTTGTGAAATCAGACCTCTTAGGTGCACTTCCATTCTCTTGTTACGCAAATGCACTCTGATGGACAGCACTTCCATAAGCCTTAGTTTCCATGATGAATAATGCCTCTGTGTGCGTTCATATGCGTGCTCTTACCTCTGTTAATTAGGCATCTGTTCCTTGTCTGTTGGGTTCCTTGTTGGAGACTAAAAAGAAATAGATGCAATTAATAAATTCTCATGCATATCAATAATAAATTAGGCCAGTGCAGAATGTCTTTCAAAGTTGAATAATTCACAAAATACATACCTAAGATGAGTCTCTTTTTATGTGTTTTACTTCAAATGTGAATACAACACATGTCCTTGGGAGCAGGAAACATCCACAAAAATAGGCAGGTGTTGTGTGGGAGAATGACATGAGGTGGATTTTGTAAAATCTTACTTCTGACAGCATGGGTGGTCTTTATTGGTGGCAATTAGGAGAGGCTGAGGGATGCATGGATATTCAGTTGTCTTGGTGAACTCCTCAGTCAACAGTTTGACTGTGAGCTTGCCTCACGAAGACCCGATTTGGTAACAAATGGGTGGGAAACTGATTTTTGTTATTGATTTTGAATTTGAGCATCATGTGAAGCTACAAAATACTTAAGAAACTGCAAATAAGTCAGGCTAAAGATGTAGCTTCACAAGTCCAATGGACACTGCTGTAAACTACCAACAAATACGTATTTGCAAAACTAGAGGTCCTGATTAAAACGCATACTGTTGAAGTCATGAAGGAAAAATAAAACCAACAATCTCTTCTATGACTTCCTCACTCTCCACACATACAAAAGCCTGTATGTGCTTCAGGATCCTGAGTTATTTCAACTTTGCTAACTGGGCTGAGTAAAGAAGTTTGAGTTCCCATGGATCCAAATGTCAAAATCAGGGTCTGTCTTTGTTCATCTTCCTATTGGCCTATCAGAGACAACAGAAATTGGTGAATGCGCTCAAAATTAAGTGCCTTTTTTCAGTTTTCAGGGAACTCAACTTAGACACTACCTGCGAGCTGGAGTGGCATCAACTGATGAATAAGCAATCTGTTAGCAACTTGGACTAAAAACAAGGTGCTGATGAGGGTTGAGGAATGAAGCCAGACATTTAGGATGGCGAACATAATCAATAACCTGCCAGTTTGTGAAAGGTGCATAGTGCTCTTTTGAGTGTTTTTTGGATAAAGCTGAGGAAGAGATTTGGTCTTTGGCAGCTGGTTGAGCAAACTTAATTAAACCAGAACTGCTTTACTGTCATAGGCATCTACAGATCTGGAAATCAAAATGTGGAAGAAGTTGTGCTGTGGAGGCTGCCTTTACTGCAGTGGATGACCTGGCTGTCTACAGTGCCTTACAGGAGTGGGTCAGTATTAACCAGTCTGTAACAACAGATATTAAAGTTGTCCTCCTTGCATATGAAGGCCACTTTCAGTGGAAGTACCTACTGATTTTAACAGCTAAGAAATAAATGTTTTCAGTTGAATCCCCTGTGGAAAAACCTTTTGACCTTCCCACAGCAGGTCACCTACATTGCTTGTCTTGCCAAAGATTCCCAAGACTGGAACAGATGCAATGACCGAATTGCTCATTTGCCCCAGAGGTATATTTGTCACTGGAGGACTACTAAGCATCTGACATGTTTCCCAAGACCTACCTTCATTTAAAACCATTATGTAAATTGCTGGCACTGAAATAATAATAATAATTAAAAAAAAAAAAAATCAAGCTTAACATTCGCTTAATCCAATGTCAGTCTTCTGCAGCCTCCCTCTTGCTCATTACCTAGCAATGAAGCAGTGACACCTACTACTTGGTTCTTGCTGCTATGCCAAGAGTGAAGAGAGTATCAGTCATTCCTGGTTTTGATGAGGAATCTTAAGCTATACTAGCTGTATTCCTGAAGACCAAGTTCAAGGTTCTACAGAGATTAGCTATGAGGGGAGATAACTAACTACAAGCAACTCAAACCATCTTACGTAGTTTCTGGAATCTTGCACTTATTTTTAGATGCTCGATGACTAAATCTGTGGGATGTGGCACATACGATGCCATAGTCTAACTGCAATAGAAGGCAGATTTTGAAATCTCATTTTCAGAAACAGCTAAATGAGATTCACATAGGCAATTCAAGTGTCCAAAGATGCACATAGGCATCATATAGGCTTTTTAAAAAATTCCTGTGTGCTAGAAAGCATGGACATGGAATGCATACAAAAGCTGCACTGTCTTTTAAGACTTTAAAGGCAACTTGTCCAGTCATCCTTACATAAATGCTGTCTAAACTACTGCCATTCATTCTGTTAGTGGGCATGCACAAACTCAAGATTCTCAAGCCCTATCTTATGCTTAAGGGTATAGGCAAGGATTCAGTTACCACAGAGTAAGCTGAGGTCTAATGATATTTGTATGCTCACGCCTTGTGGGATCCTACAGCAGCAGCACACATCCACCTTGGTGTGAGAGCACAACATCTTACTATACAAGCAGCATGCAGCTACCTCACTGTGGGCACATTCTGGCTGTCCCGATTTGGTAATGTCTCCCAGAGGAGACCTATGGCCAAGGACTTCAAATGCCAAAACCATACCTCATCAGTTCAACTGTTTCAATTCTGTTGTTCCCTCCATTCTTCCTTGTCTCCTACTCCAGTATTTCATGGCTGGCAAGGTGGCTTTCCCAATAGTGTATGAGCCTTGCTTATGGATTTAAGTTTCCCATAGGCAATAGGCTATTTCTATTTCAGTACTTTGGTGGTGTTAGGAAAGGTGCCAAGGAAAATCTTAAATACCCTAAAAAAAAAAAATCTGTGCCACTCAGATTTCAAAGTGGAGCTTCTGTCCCCCATTTATGTATTTCCATGAAATTCTGCTAAAGGTGGTGGTGGTTGTTGTTCTGTTGACTAACAAATACCTTATTTCCCTTCTTGGAAAAAAGATAAAGATGTTATCAATGTCTATGGGCAAGACCACATGTATATTACACAGTAACGCGATAAATCATTGTCTGTGCCTCTATTTTCCGCAAATGAACATTCTACATGCTTAGTCCTTATTTAGTTGTTCTTAAAATAGTTTTTTGTGGATATTTCACTCCAAGAGTGACGGAATTTTTTGCTTTCCAGTGTTGTTTTTTTTTTGGGGGGGTGTTATTCAGTACTAGATTAAACTGCTGCAAAATGAAACATAAACTTTGAGATAGCATCAAATGTTTTAATGGATGACTGAACTGAGTGCCACTCTCATTAATAACTTTCATTACAGTGGAAGCAAGATCAAACTTATCAAGAAACTAAAAATTATGTTCCATACTAATTTATAGGAGATATCTTCTTTTCTCATTAAAATAAAATCAAATTCCTTTTCCAGCAGGCTTCTGATGTGATCTCTTTAAATCCTCAATCAAGTCTTCAAAAACCATCTATGAAAAAGACTATCCAAATCCTCATTTCAAATATGGAATCTGGAGAGGGAGGCCTATGGCTTTAAAGGCACAAATGGAGAGTCTGTATACAGATATAAAAACTAGGATTTGTAAAACAAGTCTGAGAATTGCTAACATTCATACGTACCGCTTTATTAAATGGCATGTGGAACAAAAAGTCTCTAAACTGATTGCTCTCTGGTCTGCCTTCCTTGGGAACTATGAACAAGAAAAGAATATGATTGTCATTTTTGTTTCAGGCAATTTATTTATGTCTGGACTTAGGTATTGGTCTTTGACATCCTTCTTTACTCTTGTCATCAATATGCCTCCAGCTGTAAAGGGAGTTCCATCTTTTAGAAGTTCTTATTTTCAAGAATTTAAATCTTGGATAATACAGTGCACTGCTGGACAAGACAGGGGCCTCCATAATGATTCTTCCCACTGTATTTCTGCAGTGCAAAGCTGTTGATTTATATGCATCACAGGATATGACAGAGGGCAAAGAGGTTAGGATCAGAAGGGAACATAGTGATCGTTATCTCAGTTACTGGATAATTTCACAAAATGTACAATTCTGGTGTTGATACTACATTTCTGCTGGTAGGGTTCAATAACCAAACTCCGGAAAGAGAGGACAGCTACAGAGGCAGGACTGATGCGGCCTTAAAAGAAAACCCTACAGACAAATGCTTTCTAAGAGCATATCATTGGAAGCTTTGCCTTGCCTATGGAAAAGAGATTGTAGGAACAAATGCAGTGATCCCAGGCCCTCAGGCTCCTAGAGCCTTGTGAAGGCTTATGGACTGAGCCTGTTCACGTGCTCAGGACACCGCACCCCTACCAACCGTGGAGGACACTGGACTGCAACTCTGCCATTGGTCCAGCAAAAATTTCCCTTAATTACAGTATCTCACAAATGCACATGAATACAACACTGTCTAACGGAATAATGAAAGCAGTACTGTGGATTATTTTGCTCTCTTGCAGTAAAGAAATAACACATTTAGGTGATAATTTTAAATAGTGATACACAAATGGTACTAAGTCCAACATGAAAAAGAACTACTATATTTCCCTTCCAAGAACATGTATGTACTGAAGTTTACAGAAATTAGAGGCCTAAATTCAATACCATCTAATACAGTCTTTTCATAACAACAAGAGAAAATAATTTGCAGGAAATGCAGGTGATTTATATTGCTGCAGATGACATTCAATCACAAAGGGAAAAAAGCATTTTAAATGACCAATGGTACAGCTTTTCTTAATGACTCGCAATACTCAACTGCTGTAGCAATGGAAAGTTCATCAAGAATTTGCAAGTGCAAATTGATAGCTGATTTACAAATAAAATACTGAAGTCATCAAGTAAATTGCTCTAAAGAAATCATCTACCCTAATTGTGATGAAGCAGCATGAAATGGGCTACAGAAAAGCTGAGCCACAAAGACTTGGTAAATTTTCTGCCCCATTGACTCTCAGTGAGCTCATCTTTGGGATGAAATCTTGACCGTGCTGAGGCCTGATTACACTAAAATAACTTAAGTGTGGTCAGATACAGGAAATGCTCATTACAAATTCAATGCCTGATCCAAAAGTCTGCTTATGCTTTGGATCAGACCTTTGCAGTATACTTACAGTTCAAGGCTTTAGTGTTCTGAAAGGCAAAGAAAGTGCAACTTACCACTCAGATTTTCCTTTTCTAGTCTGTTTCCAATAGTGCTGTCTCTAAGGTGGTGCACTTTTTCCTTTAAGTAAAAAACAAGCGTGAAACCAGCAGCAGAAATCAGTAATGAAAGTTTACTGTAGAAATAATGAATAATTATAAAAAGCTGTATTCTTTAGCAGTCTGAACACCAAGCTTCTCTCTCTCCAGAAAAATAATTTTAAAAGACTGAAAAAATGTCTACAATGCACTATAAGTAGATGCTAATTTTAGCATTTATACCTAAAAGTCTTGTGGAGGTTTTCCTGTCAGTAAGTTATATCAATTCTGCCTTTAAGATTACAGAGGCTTGGGAGTTTATGTTTTGCTTTGGACAAGTGATTCTTCCTCAAAAACCCCAGCGAAGCCCAGACAACTGCAGTGATATCATGAAGTAAATTCATCATGTTCACGTTGGGGTAACAGCAAAAGACTTTTCTACTGTATAAAACCAAAGAAAAGTCACACATGCAATGCAGGGGATAAACCACCACTAGAGAGCAGCTTTTTCCCCAAAGCAGTGAAAGCAGGCCAAGTAAATCCTCCTTGAAAGACGGGCTTACGACTTAGTGCTGCTACCTTTGCACAGATCTTCCTCCACAAGTAATTCCCCTGACTGACAGGGCAATACCAGCAATTCCCATCTGGTGTGCTTGGCTGCAGACAGATTCGGAAGGGGGCATCCACCATACTCTCGCACTACTGCCATACGGCTAGTGCTGTGCTGCTGGTCCTCAGCCTGGGAACTGGGCTCCTAAACTGGTCTCAGCCCTTGCACTTCTGCTGTTAAGTGTTCCACTGTGATGACTCACAGCTCATACGCTTTCTTCAGTAAATAGAAACACAAAGAGCATTTAATCTCTCCTTGTTGGCAGCATCCGATAGCTCTCCCACTCTGTAGAGTAGTAGACTAGTTTGGTTTTCCTCTTTCTACTAAATGCACTTAAAGGACAACAAGAAAATATTTTTGTTAACACACGACCTCATATAAAATGAGGGCCTAACCTCTTCCTCCAGCTGTCTTGTTAGAAGTAATTAACAAACCTCCTCACCATGCCTTTCTCCTTAGCTTCTAGCTTTGATGCAGTTCTTTCAGTGACTCAGTGTGTGGGCTTTTGTGAATCCTGTTTTTGTACACCTCCATTTACTCCATACATTGAATATGAAGGTGCTGAAGAGCACTGCTAACAATTGTGAATTTCACTAAGTAGATTCCACACTTTCAGACAGGCATAAAGCCTGACGTAAGTCTGTATGTATTAACAATGTATGCTTGCTATTGTTAGGTTTCCGTTAGCTGACACTGTTCAACAGTGCATTCGGTTTGTTCAGCTATAGAAGGTTTATGCCTTCATAAAAGATGCATAGACCTAAGCACCACCTAGCAGTTGAGAACAAAAGTCTTAAAAGATGAACATATTTAACTCAGGATTTTAACCAAATGCAACAGCACCTGAAGTTAGGCAAAATAAATTCAGGAAGCCTCTCAACTAATCAAACCACTGTAATCAACAGTGGAAATGGGTATCTAGAAGATTCAGAACCATAAGCAGCAAGTTCCTTGGGAGCTGCTGGGCATGTAAATCATGACTCTTATTTTTGACCTCACATGTAGAGGCCAAAATACAAGTTTGTTTTTGGAACTTCTGATCAAGAGTCTCATCAAGAAACATGAATTTCAGACTCATACCTGTTGAGGGGACTGTAGTCTCTGTTTTTCATTCTGCCACTGTTTAAATCTGTCAAGAGCTTCATCCACAGAAATTGCCCCCTTTTTCACCTGTTCCTGCAAGTGGATGAGTTCTTCCTGTTCAGCAGGGACGTTGTGTTTCACAGTGCTATCAGTTACTGTGTCAGTGTGGCCTCTGTGTGCTGCTACAAGATGTGGAAAGATAAAGGTAGCAAATATGAACCCATTTAATTCCTTTCTCTTTATGATGCCAGCACTTTTTTCAACAAAGGTATATATGCAGTGATTTTATAATCTGACATCAATAGAAACACACCGCTTTTGGGGTGGCTCCCCCCTCCCTTTTCTTCTTCTTCTCTCCCTCCCCGCCCCAGGAGAGAAATGCAACAAATCAATGAGGACTCTACCATTACTCTTTGGCAGCAGAGTAGCATCTTAAACATTTCATTCATTACTATTGCCCTGATCTATGGATTCTCTCTCCGTTACTGTCACTTCAAATAAGAATTTCCTTCTAGCGCTAAAGCTGTAATACTGACATTTTAAAGGAAACTGTTGCTATGTTAAGACAAAAAATATCCACAGTACCTTTTTTTCCCTTCCTTCTCCTACTTCATACATTACATTTCTCAAAAGCTGGGGCTCAAATTTGGTCAGAAAGCATCTTGAAATTTTACATGATTTCCTTCCCCCAAATTGTTAAATACATTGCAGTGACAAGAAAACATTACGACCTAGTCCTCCTAAAGATGATGATACAGGTGCACAAGCGGAGGGAAATGACAGGGAGACGTGCGTTATCAAGATTCACAGCTTGGTCCAGGTAGGTGCAGCACCACCTATCTCCAGGATACTGAAATGGCTGATCCACATGAGCAGCCATGAAGCATCTGTTTCACTGCACAGATATGCAGCCAGGATAAAAGTTTAAGCCATAAGGACAATTTGGGTCAGTGTTTCTGCTGTGTTATGCACCAATATCTTTAAGTGAGGAAGGACTGTGCAAAGGAAAACATACCAGGGAAGTGAAAAAAACAGCTACTGTGGCTTCTCCCACTCCCTTCTTTTGATCATACTAGCACATATTAGGCATGAATCTCTACTCTTTTGCATCTCAGCTAATTGCTTCTATTTTGATGGAGTAATGAACCTAATGCCTTGCATCTGACAAGATCATTTTGGAAATCAGACCAGGTTAGGTAAAACTGCGTTCTTCATATCAGCAAAAGCAGTGTGTGTGCGCGTGTATTTCCTCAGACCCATAAAAACTACTCTGTTTTATCATAGAATAGTTTGGGTCAGAAGGGACCTTTAAAGGTCATCTAGTCCAACCACCCTGCAAGGAGCAGGGACATCTTCAACTAGATCAGGTTGCTCAAAGTCCCATCCAACCTGACCTTGAATTTTTCCATCAATGGGGCAGCTACCACCTCTCTGGACAACCAGTTCCAGTGTTCCACCACCCTCATTGTAAAAAAATTCTTCCTAATATCTGGTCTGTATCTACCCTCTTTTAGTTT
>VZTL01017387.1:6474-19365 GCA_013400535.1 Scopus umbretta
AAAAAAAAAAAGTCCTTTCCATGGAAACCTTGGTTCAAAAAGTCAAAGCTCTCTCTACTACTCTTCAATTAAAGGAAGGAGAGGAGTGTCTAATTGTGTTTCCTAATTATTATTTTTTTGCTATAGAAGCATACTTCAAACTTCCTCCTACCTCAGCTAGATAACAAGCTTTTGCTTCAATCAAATATAATTAACTGTACAACACTTCATTAAACCATTTCCTTCAAAAACCACCACCCCTATGAAATGAGAAGAAACCAACATTCTGCAATCCAGATAGCATCCTTTCAAATCAAAACGCTTAACTCTAGGAAGAGTACTGCTGGTGATTGCACTGAGCTCTTGACTTGCCTTCTGTGTGCCCACCACAGCACATTCTTTAGCTGCAAGGTCACTTTTAAAAAGGTGATTAGCCTTCCTTGTTTGGTACAGGATGAATGATGCTCTCCTGCCTGTCTAGACTGAAACTTGATGGAATGCAGTTACCTTTGCACCTCGGATTCCCACACATCACGGAAGTGAAGCAAGCCCTGGTGTTATCAATTAAGCACTGATACTAACTGCTTTATGTAATTGCCACAAAGGAATTTACTACCAGATTCCATCGCATACGTCATCCTCATTTCTTATTATATATTTCAGCTAAAAGTAATAGCTGTTTGTATGTGGCATTCCTAGATTATTTTAAACTATTTAATTGCAATTATATGTTGAAAGTACATGTCAGTAACATAAAGGTAAATTCATTACATGCTTATTCTAACCATCCTAAAAAGAATAATAAAACCAAGGGCGGAGAAGGATGGGCAAATCTAGGAAAAGAATCAAGACACAAATACCTTGTCCTGTAATAACACTGGTAAACATCCAGCCAGGATGTCTAGTTTTATCTGGAGAAGCAAGGATATTGCAATAGGCTTACTTCTCAGTGTTTCCTGATAGTCTTCACTAAAATGCCTGATCTCAAAATCTGTATCAAGTTCAAAGAACTAAATGTAAATTTGTATAAATGAATAAAGTATTCAGAACACTGAAATACTAAAAAGGCTAGTGGGATTACACCAGCATCTTGTATAATAAGCCTTTGAAAATAGAATATAACTGTACTGAACTTCATTGTCCCTAAGTGATTATGGTTTTAAGCGTATAGCATGAACACAAAAATGTGAAAAAAGCAATGTTGAGAGGCTCATAACTGGCATCACTTCAGCACAGAAAGGGAAAAGTGACTTATTTAAATTCCCATTTAAATACAGAACATTCACATAAATTTGCATTTTCCCCTCAGTAATCAGATACAGAAGACAAGTTAGCTGATGCAGTAAGAAGTTCAGTATTTAGAATTATCTTGATTAACTTCAGTTAGAATCCTCGCTAAAGGCTGTTGATGTCTCTTGTTTGGTTTTTATTTTGCATTATATGCATGATCACGCAGGAAGATTGCAAGTGATATATATCAGTGTCATTAAATGTATGTCAAATCCTGGTGTCTGAAAACTATGGATTTAACTACATTTTAAGATTTGAAGCTGGCAGAAAAGATACCACATGCATGACAAGTACATGAAACCTGCCACCAAAGTGGAGCTGTATCTCTTCTTGTTACTAGTAAAGCAACATTTAAATGTAGGTACTATGTGTAAAACTCCATAGCTGTTCGATCACTTAAATTAAGCACTACCTAAGACACTGTACTGATTTTCACAAATATTTAACAATTTTATGGAAGATTAATCCTAACCAAATGCAAGGAGGTAAAGTCATAAAAAGGATTGAGATTCTATGCAAATACTTATTTCAGTTAGTACAACTGTAGATTATGCAGGTTCTTTGTATAAAAAAATGCTCAGTAAAGTTTTGCATTATTTGCCACATAAAAACATTTTTTAAAAGTTAAAATTTTAGTTTTCATCTGTTTTTTTACAATCCCAGCAGTTCAAACAAAAACCTGTTGCTGCTCTTTTGATGGGTACTAGCTACACACAGTGCAGTTCAGACACAATTCTGGTGGACATATTCTGGATTTACTGGCAATTCCAGATGCTTTCTCTCTCAGTTAGTGCAAGCTAGCTGAGTAACAGGACATACAGAAGGAGTAAGAGTATAACACACATTTCCCCGTATGCTACATACAGTTCACCATTCTTCCCAATTGGTCATCCAATTTTTAATGAGAATCTTAATTAATTGTGGAGCTTTTTGACTTTTCTGCTTATCATCTTCCCTCTTGGATCACCAACTCCATTCACAGTTTTGTTTACACCATGTTAAAAGCCCATTCTTTATTCCTCTGCATGCCTCAGCTCAGCTCTTTCGTTACTGACCCTTCTCCCACCCTTCCCGAACCAGTCAAGAAAATCAAGTTGTCATCCATGATATCACTTTGATAACATCTGCCTGCTTTTGCAGATCTTCACTTGCTTCAAGATGAAGGACTTTCTTTTGATGATTGCTTCAAAGTACACTACATCTGAATAGTTGCTTTCACATTTAACTCTTCCATTCCTCAGCAGGACCCAATTCAACATCACTTTTACTGTGTTCCCACTTAAATGCCTCCAGATCTCCTCAGCGAAGTGACTTCTGCTCAGAATACACTTGCCAGTCCCATTTATTATGGCACTACTTATTATTCAAGTGTCTTAGGACCTCACTGCTTTTTTTTTCCCCCCTGCACATGGGAAAGGGAGAAGAAAATATCCTTGCATTCTCAAAGTGAAACCATAACGTTGTTTGAGTTAATATATTATTATTATTGTATCACCAGTCTTATTTTACACACCTTCTCCCCATTTTTTAAGTTAATTTACTACATTGTGTCATATTTGGACTGCGTATTCCTGTGCCCAAAGGCCACATCTTCAATTTTAAGTAGTGTTATGCAGTCTGCATACAGATTAATAAAATAATAATCCGGGTTTTATTTGTTTTGCACACAAACATTCTATTCCACTTCTTAAAATAAGGGAAGCTAAATTTGCTGACAGCTTGATTATGGTACTACTTCTCTGACAGGAAACAGTGAAAGCAAAGAAAGTCTCTCTATTTGCAGTTTAAGATATTTCTAAATTTGTACTGAAAAATTCAGAAAATGTATTTACTGGATTTTAAATTCTTAGCTAAAACAACATTAAACAACTGTGTCCAAATAATTGTGTTCTGCTGCAACAGCATTAACTACTACAGACTAAATTTAACTAAAATTTAATTAGGCCAGATTCATCTTAGTATAACTAAAAGAGAAATTATTTAACAGATCCTGGTAGAATCTGGATGTAATTAATACGTGTAAAGTTTACCAGTCACACAAAATAAGCTGCTTGTAAGGACTTTTTTGGAAAATTAGAACACCAAGCAAATAGCTAATTTGCTAATATTAAAATATTAGGTTTTAGCAGTGAAGCAGATTGGTACGCTCAAATTTTGGTAACATACTGAGGTACATGAGGATATATACACATACACACACACACATATATATGTATTACAAGTCATCTTCACTGTTTCTATGCGATACATGCTAGAACTGGGGATTTGCGTACGTTCTATATAAAAAAAGTTTACAGAGATCCAAAGTTTACAGAAAGAGATCCAAATACTGCTGCAGTGGGCATGAGAAATGATTTACCCTAACTTAAACGGAAATGAACTGTTTCCACATCTTTTTTTCACTCATTTAGATTCACGGAGTCATTCATCCCAGCCTGCAAAGCGGAGTAAGAATAGCACAGAACGCTGGAACAAGTTCTTCCACTTCTCAGCCGAGTCCTACTCAAATACCAGCAGCAAGCCCTGCGAGACAGGAGTGTGCGCCCTGACCCAGCGCCTGTCTCCTGTTACGGCTGGCAGAGCCCAGGCCTGTGTGGCTATTTCAATCACGGCAGCTGCTTCGGCTACAGCTCCCTGGCCTGGGCCATTACAGCTGGAAATAAAGGAAAAGAACTTTAAACATGCAAACATAAGAAACCAACACCCCGGTGGCATCCAGACGAACTCCATTGCAGGGTTCCTTTTATCCTTCTCTGATTGCAACTGAAATTATTTTAATACATAAAGATGGTTCTTGGGCTAAGTGCCTGCTTTGCATATATATATGGCGGTGCCACAATGTAACTAAAAAGATAGGTGCTACAATTTTCCTACTACAATCTTATTTTTTCTCAGCTTACTATATTGGTTCTACTTATCATTCACACCTCAGACAGCTAGATATAATGAAAATTCACAGTTAAGAACCAGTAATCATAAAAAAAAAAAAATCTTTGGCCAAGAAGGTCCCTTGTCTGCAAATAAATATAGAAAAATAATTTCTAGGGTTTAGCTTTTAAACAAATAAAAAGACTGGCAAAGTTCTCAGTATATAGCACATATCTACAGTGCATAGTATGTCTGCACCAAGATTTTAGCAACTTCGAATGTATAGGGACATAAAGCCCCCCAGCTAAATCAGCTTTACTGACTTCTCTCTGAAGGACAGCATCAGAAGGAAGGATTAATTTTCAGGTAGGTTCAGCAACAAGCTAACTACAACAAAACCACTCCACCACTAACAAGAGCAAACATTTTTAGCAATGGACAACTAAACATACCCCTGTAAGATCATTTATTTAATACAATCATTACTATAGAAAATAACTTGAACAGTACCATGACCCATTCTTTTTCCTGATACATGTTTGTCAAGTGTAACAAATTTCAGAATAGCAAAGGATTGTGGATGAGCTCAAATTCTCAGAAAACTTAATTAAGGTTGTCAAATATGGATGGTTTAGGAGTTTTGTTCCAAGTATCTGGACCCATGCTGCTTTGGTTGAAGAAGTAAAACATTTTATTTTTAACAGAAACCAAGCCAAACTGAGCAAGTCTGATAAGGCAAAAGCAAGACCAGCAGAGCATGTTTAGTTGGTCATTCTTGTCAGTGAACTACGTTAAAGCCTTCCACACCAGGTGAATGTGACCTTTGTGAGTTACACAGAGAGAAACGTACCACACGCTGAGAATGATGAGCTTGGGAGATGACACTGCCAACGCCTGATACTTTGATATTAATTAAGTGCTGCATTCTCTAATGTATAAATTAAGGAGCCCGATTAACTATGATTAAACTTTCAATCATGTCACTCAAAAAAAAAAAAAAAAAAAAGGCTCTTACCCATATTTTCTTACACCCACCCTGCTTACAATTCAAAATAGAAAAAGTATATATAGTAGAAGAAGGAGCATAAATGTAGTATCAGCTTCTGGCTAAACGTAATAGTAAGAGCTGCTGCGCACCGCTACTAGCGTTACCTAGCCCGCTTGGCAGTAACAGTCAGGACAGCAGCTCAGAGGTTCACTGTACCACTAGCTGTGTCATTGTCTGCCATTTACTCCAACACAAAAGGTGACAGTACATGTCTTTCCATTACTCCTGCTTAACACAAATAATAAAACTATTTTTCATGCACTTCACAGGTTCAAGCAAGTATAATACGTAACGAAAACATTCAAAGGGACCACAGGAGAAGTGTAAGTTACAGTACCGTTGAAAAAAAGATCATAGGAAGTTTAATGTGTGGGACATCTGAACTAAAGCTAAGTGTATACACAGGGTAGTCGATGAGATCCAGTTCTGAAAGCGTAAAAACCAATGCATACCATAAACTGCAAGTTACTCATACACACTGTGAAGTTGTAAATGGATGATAAACATTCAGTAAAGTGATTTGGGCACTGTTTTAAAATTTTAGTTAAAAAAAATTGCCTACTACATTGTCTCACTGTGTTCACAAGTTGTTCCACAAGCTGCAGACTAATTGCCTATAAACACACCCTTTCTCCCACACTTCTTACCCAATTTCCACCCCTCCCACAAAAGGGATCCCCAGTTCTCCCCCAGACCTCCTAAGGCATGCCAAGTGACCAGAAGACAAAATATACTGTGCTTAGTCCAGAACAGTGTATGCACCAACACACTTGCCAGCATCCTTGCACTAACTGGGCAGCCAGTTTTGATGAAAGAGAATTAACCTGGGCTGAGTTCTGCTCCCCTTTTGCCTTGGGAATCCTGAATCTTAGAATTGCCTCTTCTATTCAGTTCCTAATTTCCATGAAAACAGTAGAAAATTAATCTCTTGAGACTTTTAGCATCTTTCACATATGGTTGAAATTGGCCAGTAGATTCAGAAGTTAATGGTGGAGATGGAAGTGTTCGCAGATGGAAATGACAGTCTTCTGTGTCCATAGTGCCTATTTTTCCCTTCCCTCTCTCACAGAAATGAGAAACAAAAGATAAAATACAAAGTACTGAGAGATGCAGAAGATAGACATCTTCAGAGTTCAAAACAAAAAACACGATTTGATGCAAATCCAAGAAAGCAATTGACAAAACTGACACACCCCAACGACTTCGAATAAAATCCCATCACCACTCAAAACCGTTGTTGTTTCCAAACTTATGAAGACTGGAGGAAAGGGAGGAGGATAAAGACATTATCTAAATGACTAGGTCTCTCCTTTATTCTCACAAGAGAGAATAAAAATCTTCAAAACCTACCTACAACTACGCTTTCTTTCCCCCAGCGCAAAAACATTCCACCACACAACTGCAGGCACTTGTTCTCCAAACAAGTCTGACAAATCTAAGACACCATCTCTGTCTGGCAATCCAATACACCTTGGTTCTCATCCCACTGCAAACCAGATTGAATCCTTCACACTTTCAAACCTCTCCTGTCCTGCTAGCCTTTCTACCTCCTGGCCACACACCCACACTGACCTCTCCTAGGAGATTCCACTCCTGCTGCTCAGCCCAGCTCCCAGCTCTGCAATTAACAGACCCCTCAAGTCAGGAGGGCACCATTAGAAATCAACACTTTAGGAAGAGTGTAAGTTTTCAACCAGTTTTTTAAAATTGAGAAATTTCATTTTAAAACATTGATAGTCAACTCAAGCTTCCCATCACAAATTACTGCAGCCAAGTTTGAGACACCAGGCTTCAACATACAAACTTATCAAGACTGATGTTCCCTGGCAATCATCTGTGTGCGTACTACACAATGTATGTTCAGATGGACTGCCACATATTAATTATGGCATGTCTTAAACAATCTTGCATTAGAATAGAAGGGGAAAAAAAGTCCTACTGTTACGTTATAGAAAACATGATAATTAAGCACTGTAACAGGACAGACCACCTACACAGGCTGTGAAATCCCTCTTCACTGGAGATTTTAGAGATGTTAGACAAACATTGCTATCTGTACTTATGCAACCAGACCATGGAGGACACAGAACAGAAGTCACCTCCAGCCTTACGCTTTTGTGAACTTATAGAGGAAAAAAAAAAAAATAAAAAAAAGAAAAAAAAAAAAGAAATGCACACCCCTTCCCCCAAATCAGTTTGAGTACTGAAATGTTGGTGTTTTGGAGAACAGTTCTACTATTTCACTTATTTTTAAATTCAAATTCAAGCAGTGAGCAGATCCACTAGGTCTACAAGCTTAATAAAATTAATACTTAAAACTGCCTGTAAACTATGCACAGATTCCTGGCCTACCCAACATAAAGCATCACCAAGCCTGCTTTACTCAGGGCATAAATATTTTGTTCCAAATGAAACTTTACACACTGCTTACCCACAGCCCCGGCTGGGAAAGTTAGATTCTGTTCAGAAAATGACTGCACATGTTCATGGCACAGCCAGACTGAGACCAAACACAATATAGCTCCAGTGACAGTAAGCCATGCGCTCTGTTACAAGGAATAAAACATTTCTGAAGAACCTAACAAACCAACTTTTTCTTCCCTCTAGTACGAAAGGCAGAGGAAGGTGGTATCTGCCAAGGAAACAATGCCACTGACTATGCAGACTACTGAGAAATACTTAATGGAATATAAAAAGGCAGAGGGGATGATGTAAAAGTCAACAAATGATTTTTTAGAGATGTTTGTAATACGTACTAGAGAGACGTCATCAAAACAGCCACTTTATACAAAGTTCACCATAAGAATAATTATAAGAAATACAGTTATGCTTCCCTCTTTGTCCAGGGTGAAGTGAGGTTTGCCCTCCATCAGAGAAGGACAGGCAGAAAAATTTAGCCAACCTTTCACACGTGGTTCCCTTGAGAATAAAACCATTCATACTGAAGCAAGGTATCTGTGTAACATTTCAGGGCTTGGTATTTGGGCTCCTCGGCCACCAGATGAGTGCAGCTTCCATTTCCTCACAAGCTATGCCTACACCGCACAGTACAGTACAGAAGTACTAAAGTTTGCTTGGAAACTGGAAGCAGCTTAGCTGAAATATCAGAGAGGTTCGTAAAGCTGGTTTACCTAACAGAAAAAAAGGCTCTTCTCCACAGGGTGAATGGCTCTGTGCAGAATCCTGTGCTTTCACAGCTCCGCTGTTTCTTTACACAGCTAGACAGTTCATGAAGCCCTAGTCTGGCGTACAGGCTGCACTTGTACGTGTGGTTATCCATCAAGCATACCAGTCGTGCCCCTCGAGCAAACACTCTGTTTCCATCTGCTAGGCTAATATTTCTGAGACAGCTCCCAAGTCAAACAGAAAAATCATTTTTAGATTACATCTGAATGAGCCATAAACAATCGGTATAGCTCTAGTAAAGAAGGAGAAACCAGGGTGCAGATAGGTTTAAAAGAATCTGATACATAGAGTCAGCTACGAATTCAAAACACTGAATTAGAAGAACTGAGTTGAACAGCCAAAGGAGGCTTTTCCTCATGTCACACGATTCATATTTCAAACAAATTATGTTGAGACACTAAAGTAACTTTAACTGGCAAGACAGAATTGGATAAAGATGATTCAGTTCATTCATTTTAATTAATAATTGAAATTATCATTAAAAAAACCAACTTCAATCTCTATCCAATTCCATTCACACTGAAAATTTTGCGGCCCTGTTGAACCACACAGATCCAGACTTATGGAAAGATTCCCAAAGATAAAAGGATATTCTGTTTGCTAGTTTTCACTTTATACTTTCTGCAAATAATTTACACATTAGACAATGGAATGCTGTCTACCTTGGACACGTATAAAGAAGGAAAAGTGGTTTAGTATTGCATATCACAGAAGGCAAGCAAGTGAAACGAGGAAAGATTGTATCTTTAATATCAGGTCCATATGAACACCCAAACAAAATTCTTTAGCAATACTGGCGAACAGCTCAAAGGTTCACCAACCACCCCTTCAAGTACAACCCTCACAATTAACGCACCTGAATCCTCCAAGATATAAAGGAATATAAATAAGTCTCAGTTCTAAACAAAAGATTTAGAAAGAGATATTTCAATTAATTTGAGAAATAGAGAATAAAGTGGCACAAACCATTTTTTTCCAATATAACTTTTTAAACCCCTCAAATTCTTACCTAAGATTAGTAAAATGTCCTTACTGTAGCACTTCTCTTTACAAGGACTAATACATGATTTAAAACCAGAGTTACCAGGTACCTGTTAAGATCTGGATTTTGGGGAGGAAGGCAGTAATATTTTCCCCCTAATAATCAGCAAATAATTCTGAATCTAAAGCTAGTTCTTTACTGGATCTTCAGTTACAAAGGTGCAGGAAGAACCAACTTCTTCCTTCCTTCATATTCCAGATTATGAGTGAAACTGTCATCTACAGCCCCACTGTAATTTTTTGTTGTTGTTGTCTTCTTTATGCATCTTTACATCTTTCCTTTCCTGCCCACATTAAGCCCAGGTCTTTGTGGAGCTCTCCCCACAGAGGTCCAGATATTCTCTTCCAGACAGAAACTTGCAAACCTGTTACAAAAATACTTTCCCTCTGATGTCACGATTTTGCATCCATAAACACTTAATTCTATACACTGCTGAGATATAGTATCCATTCACAAATCAGAAATAAGAATTAATAAGGGGTTCCAGAGCTACAAAGGCAGCATTTTCACTCTGATGGGAGCGTACAGTTCATACTTTGGGGGAGGGGAAGAGAAGAAAGAGTGTTGGCTCTTTCATGAACATAAAAGGGCAGAATTGCACATTAGTGTAACTTCCCCATGTATAGCCATTTTTTCTGAAATTCAGTGTAAACTTAAAATCAACCATTAGTTACTTTAACTAAAGCTCAAATCAGCCATGTAATTACTTTTACAGAGGATTACGACCAAGGTTTTTTAAACTGTGGATTGGTAAAATTTCACAATTAAGAAATCAATCCTGATGGGAAAATAGGTTTGCGCTCACAAAACAAACAAACAAGCTGGCATCTTTAATTCCTTTTAACAAGGCAAAACCAGAACTGAAATATTGGGAATGCTTTTGCCAGGTCAGGATTGAGGGGAACTGGCAAAACCGTGCAAATGGGCTTGTACCGCACCTGCCCAGCCCCTGGCCTGGTTCAAATCTGTACTTGCTCCTTCAGTAACCCTTCTCCCTCATCAGGGCAGAGAAATTACCAACTCACTGAAGTTTTCATAAAGGGGGAAAAAAAGCCTACGCTTTTTAAAAATTATATTTGAAAGAAAAGTTGAGATCCTGGGCATTCTTGATTCATACGTGCTTTAACACCAAGACTTTCGACCTTCAGAAGTCCCTGCTTCCACAAAAAAAAAAAAAAAAGGAAGAAAAAATAAGAAAATCGCTCCTCAGAAACCACCACAGAGAGACGCTGCAGACATCAATCTAAAATAATGGCAGTCAAAGGTCAGGACGATATAAGCAACATCAATCTTTTCATTCAAATATCTTCCTGAAAGACACCTCTTAAAAAGCAGAAGTGAGAAAATCAGGGACTACCCAATCAGAGTGATGAAGAAACTGCCTAAACATGTGTAATTTACAGGATTTTCCTAATAATGACACCAAGTATCTTCAACTTCGACAAACAATTCAATTTTAAGACCTCACTGAAATGTGACAAGGAAACTAGCATCAGCTTGTTGGGTCATCTCAGCAAGATACAGCAATTTTCTTACAAGGATACATTTATGAATTATACATGTCAGATTACAAAATAACACTAAAAAAAAAAAAAGCAAGCACTGCAAACTGGATCCCAATTTGTAAAAAGACACCGAAGTCCCTGGAGTCTTCCAAAACTGCTGGAAAACGCATACAGCAAGAAGAATGGCTATTAGTGCCTAACAAAGCTGGGTAACGCTCAGAAGGCTCCAACATGATAATCTGTCACCATGACAGAAAACCAAAGGATGCCAGACCCATAGACATCTCTGTTCCAATATCACGGCCAAACATCCTACATATCTGACACTGAGCTTCCGAGCAAAATTAAAAATAGGTCTAGTGTCCAAAAATATGAATAAGGATGCTCTTAGCATATATGCTTCCAACTTCTTGTTAAATAGAGTACTCTTCAAGATCTTTCAGCATTCCTCAACAGGGTTTTGTGCTACTGTTCTATCATCACAGGTGACAACAGAAATAGCTAAATTTTTGCTTTGAATCTCTCCTCCGAGAAAAAAGAAATACACGTTACAGTGAGTCTGTTCTAAAACTGCAGCACATGTTTAAGGCCCCTAAAAGCACCAATGCCGATAAAATTAAAAATGGCTGTGCCCAAAGATCCCACAGCAAAACAGGCACAGCTCTGCTGACAATTAAAATATATATTAAAAATTCCTGCATTACCTTACAAAGGGTGAGGTATGCAAAACAAAAAGATTATATATTTTTTCCAAAATTGAAATAAGTTATTAGACAAGAGAAGCAGATCTAGGCAAAGCATACATCTTGAATGCAGGTCGAGTTCATTTACACAATAAAGCAGATTTTATTCTCCGAGACACTTAACGTATCGGGATTTCAAAACTTTATCAGGCTTCGCCGCTGGAATAGATGCACACCACTTTTTAAGGAGACACAGATGTGCCCAAATACCAGCGAACCCCACCCCCCTTCCCTCTGCCAAAATGGCTAGTTCGTTACACCCACTGGCTACTTACCAGCCGCAGTGCTGAGCAGCAGGGTGGCACTGGAGAGCAAGAGCACCAGCACGACGTGCTGCAGTGAGGCAGTCATACCTGGGGAGGCCAAGGATCGAGGCAGGAGGAGGAAAGGAGGGAAGGAAAAAAAAAAGGGGGGGGGGGGGGGAGGGGGAGGAAAAAAAACCCCGACGAGAGGAATTTCCTCCTTCTTTCGCACAGCCTTCCTCAACTCCCTCGGTTTACAATCCCGTCTGGAAGGGCAAATGGCAGATGAGAGGAGCCGTCTTCGCTCTTACTCCATTACACCCGCCTGCCTTCATGTCTCGGGGGCCGGCACCGCTCCGCGGACGCTGGGGAAGCGCCGGCTTCTGCCTCCCAGCCCCGAGGCATCTCCCCCCGCCGAGGAACGGCGGCACGCTCCCGACTGAGCTGGGAACCAAGCTTATTTCCTACGCAGCTTCACGAAATCGAAGAAACAGCCCGGTGGAGAAGGAAACATATCCAGACGCGAGCCCGCGTCTACAGCAATGTCAGTCAAGAGCAGCCCCCGCAGGCTGACCGTGGCACGGGTAACAAGCTCTAAGGGCTCACGGCGGAGCCGCGTCCCATCCCGTGAAAGGTCTCTGTCTTCTCGCCGCCCCTCCTCGCTGCCTCACACGCCCGGGAAGGCGGCGGCGATCCCCTCAGTCCCTCCGCGGCGAGGCGCGACCCGCTCCGCTCTCACGGCGAGGGCTGCGCCTGCATCTCGGCCCATCTGTCTCCCCCGCCGGGCGGGCTCCACCGCGCACCCCCGGCCCTCCGCCCGAAGAAGCGAGGCCACCCCCGGCCACCCCGACGAAGGTGGAGCGCGGGGCGGCGGGAGGCGAGGCCCCTCCTCGGCGGCTCCAGCCGCGAAGGCAGCCGGCTCCGCTCCGCGGGCGAGAGCGCGGCGGAGGCCCTACCCCGCGCCGGGGGAAGGCGCTCCCCCTCCCCC
>VZTL01017388.1:0-12582 GCA_013400535.1 Scopus umbretta
GATATCCAGCCAGTTCCCAAGCACTGATTGCTGCCCGCCAGCCAACTCCCCCCAGTTTATATACTAAGCATGATGTCATATGGTATGGAATAGCCCTTTGGTCAGTTTGGGTCAGCTGTCCTGCCTTCATTCCCTCCCAGCTCCTTCTGCCCCGGCAGAGCATGGGGAGCTGAAAAGGCCTTGACTAGATTAAACACTACTGAGCAACAACTAAAACATCAGTGTGTTATCAACATTATTCTCAGACTAACTCAAAAACACAGTGCTATGTCATCTACTAGGAAGAAAATTAACTCTATCACAGCCAAAACCAAGACATGTCCCTAATGGAGGAGTGTGTTGGGTGTGCCTTACCTTACAGAGCTGTGTGATGATGATGGAGAAAAGGTGTGACTTCTGGGATGCAAAGTGTATCCTCTAGTAGGTTTCCATTGGATAAAATACTCTTTGGCAGTTCCTGGAGGAGAAGGTGGTGGTGGGCTACAAATGTGACATAGATGTTGCTAAAGTATGGGTAAATGCTTGAGGATTGTAGAGATTTTTTTTTTTTTTACTTAATAAATTTAAGCCTTTGGTTTATCATAATTGAGATAATAATTAACTAAATTACACAGGCCATTTTAAAGTTACGGGATTTAGCAAAAATGTTGGGTTTCATGTTTTTGTCTACCATATGGACCAAGTGTCCTGGTCTATAAAAAGCAATATTCTTGGACATTTTTATTGCTCAGTCAAAATTAGTGCAGTGGAGATTGGGGGAGGGGAGGAGAATGGGTTAATGTAGCAAAAGCTTTAGCAGCTGGGTACTCTGTGAGAGGGTGATCTATCCGTAGGATCTGTGGTGCCAAGGAATTTCTATCTGAAACATCACACTCCATAGACTTTGATAAGAGTACATTTTTGCTTGTGTGTACTTTAGGGAATCTTTTTTGGACAGAGAAGGGAAAAAAAAAAAAAAAACCAACCCTCAATTACGTGTTTGCTAAGGGAGACCCTTCCTGTGTATTTCACTTTCACTTGTGTTAAGATACCAAAGATATTAAGAACTCAAAGCATCTGACATTTGGTTAGACCTAAAGGAACGGCAGAATTTGAGTTTTGTTTAGTAGAAAATGGGAAATTTATGACTACTGATGAACACCAGTAAAAGCACTACTCAGGGTAATTGATGAGTTGAATGTTCAGTGACTAAAATCTTGTGAAAGGCCATGGATCTTGCAAAGAGCACAGGAATGCTAAAGGTGCTGAAATGGGACTGATTTAATATTTTATATTGTAAACCAAATGACCCCTGCAACAATGCAGGCTAAAGTGGTTTGTTTTGTTTTGTTTTGTTTTGTTTTTCTTATAAAGTTTTCAGATTTGTAGCCAGAATTCCATTTACTTGCATTAGCCATTCTTCCTGTACCCCTCACACCTCCAGCCCCCTCAAAAAAGAAAAATAAAGTCTAAGTACATTTATTCAAATCATCTTAATTCTGCTCTATATGTCAACCTGCTATTTGTCTCCAATAGGTTTACACCAAGAAAAAATTTGCAATATTTCAGGAATCATTAAAATGTGATTATGTAAACACATTACCTTCTGTTGACTCAGTTTTCTTCTTTGTAGAATCCTAGTCTCATGGAGCATGGCCTATATCAATTCTGTTGTCTATATATATTCCTTCAAGTGAATCCTTCACTTGTTTGGCTTGCTTTGTTGTTGTGGTGTTTTTTGTGTGGATTTTTTTGGTTTTTTTACTTGGTCAGTCACAAATACCCTAAAGACAATTGAACTCTAAACTTATTTGTTTTCAATATAGTATTGTTAGGAAGCAAAACTGGTGGAAAAAGAAAGTCATTTCTTCCCTCCAGTCAGAGGAAGTGTAGCTGCTACCTTATTTCACCTTTTTTGGGCTGGTGAAGTAAAATCACCCTAGTAAATGATTTGTCTAATCTGAGTTGCCAGCTGGAATACCTTCAAAGAATTTTGGGTTGTTTTAGGACTGCTATTTGCACTTTTTGTTCTAATTTTCTTATGTATTTGTCTGGGGATTAGAATTAGTGAGTTCCTGTCTTCTCTTTTACACCACCATGCTTCTCTACAAGGCTTTTAATCTCTTTAATGCCTCTCATCTTTTTTGAAAAACTACAACAAAAATTAAACTGAGATAATGCAGAACACACAAAGATGCCAGTTTGATCATGGGCAGAACATAGCTGTAGAATACAAATCTGCAGCGAAGAATGATCGTTTTGGAGCTCTTAGTCTGGTAAGGCCCTTTACTATTGCAATGTTATGTCTCATGAAAAAGCTTCTCTTCACTCAAGCTGCTCAAAGAGGATTCAGGTGTTTTTGGATAAAATCTGAATTGAACTATTGAGTGAGCCCTGGAGCTGTAAGTCCCCATTGTATGAATTAATAGTTAATTACCAAGTGGTTCTCATTTGTATTTTTTTTATTCTCATCTAGGATACGGGGCCAGTGTTCTTGAATGTAGGTAATTTGGGTAATTGGAAAGAAGCCAATACTGGAGTTGAACTTAATTGGGAAAAAAACCCTAGCAGCCAACCAAATAAAAAACACCACCATACACACACAACCAACAACCCCCCAAAAAAACCACGAGGTGGGAATTAACACTAGTTTTCCACTACCTAATGGGCATTGCAACGATGGAAAGAGAGGAAATGGTTACAGATTGCAGCAAGGAAATCCTTGCTGTACATGAGGAAGAAGTTCTTCCTTGTGAGAGTGTTGCAACCCAGGGATAGGACCCAGAGAGGTGTTGGAATCTCCATCCTTGGAAATACTCAAAGCTTGACTGGACAAAGGTCTCCTGAGCAACCTAAACTACCTGTCACGTGAGTCCTCTTCCCTTTGATTAGGAGGTTGAAATAGAGATCTCCTGAGGTCCTTTTCAACCTATTTTTTTTCTGTGATTCTTTGAATGTGGCAAAATGTAAACATTTAAAGTTGTAATAGCTTTTCAAAAAATGATGCTTTATTCCATTTTCAAAAGCTGTGCCGAGGTGTTTACAGGGGTTCT
This sequence comes from Scopus umbretta, assembly GCA_013400535.1. Classification (NCBI taxonomy): domain Eukaryota; kingdom Metazoa; phylum Chordata; class Aves; order Pelecaniformes; family Scopidae; genus Scopus; species Scopus umbretta. The sequence goes on from VZTL01017388.1 coordinate 3,033, forward strand.
GAAACTACTGTATATTTCCCAATAGATACTCAAATCCCACTGTGAAAGATAAGAAAATCATGCCAAAACATCTGAATCCCTCCCCTGTCAGATGCACAGCTGGTGGCATCCCCTGTTGTGGATCATAATGCTGGGTTTTACCCAGCTGTCTCCAGCAGCAGCTACAGTGATGATTGTACTCAAGTAACACAAGTTTAGGAGCCTCTGCTTTGTCATACAAGCATGAGATCAAAATCACACATACTGAGCTTTGGGGAAAGTTTTGGTATCTAAACGAATCAAAATTAATTTTGACTGCAATCTTGAGTTCTCTTCTGAAAGCATCTTTTTCTGCAATAGCATAGCTATTTTTCTTTTCTAGAAAGCAATTAAGCTAATAATTCAGCTCCCACAGGAAGACTGGACCTTACCTTTATCCTCAGCTACATATAACTGAGATATAATTGGGAAGATATTAATTTTCTTCTCTCCCTTTATAAAATAAGAGTTTCTTAGATAAAAGAGCACTATATAAACAATGAGCCTGGTGAACAGATTTGAAGCAGCTGTTGGTTGTGTGCACACACCATTCTAGGATAACTTTAAACGGGGAAGAGAAGAGATGCTCCAGTGTAGTATCCTGATTCAGTGGGAAGCTGTGGAAATGGCTTTAGTGCAGTTATTAGTTTGTGGTGTACTATATAAGAATTTGTAGCTCAAATCCTACTCTACCTTTCAAATTTGTACTCTTTCTGCTCTGAAATTTACAGGTTCTGTTACTCTGTCTTGAACCTATTGGTAACTCTAGCTCCCAAGTAAAGTTGATGGGAAGGGATTATACACCATTGTTGTAGTCTGGTTCACTGTTTGATGAAAGCAATGATGAATGTCACCAGGAAGTAGATTAAAGCAAATGTCAGTTTTCATATATGATATATACTGAATAATTCAATCTTCTACATATGGCCTGCTTTGAAAGGATACATTGTGTTAATGTTTTTGCTTCTTCTGAATGACAATTTGTGAACTGTTTGAAAGCAGTGCTAAAGAGGCAGAGGGATACCTGCTGGATTAGAAATACCAGTAAGATAAAAGAACAAAAGAGAAGTGGTGTTTTTTTTTTCTAGTGCACTTAGATCAGATGTCACTCTGATTTAACGTAAAATTCAGTTTACTGGAAATCATTGTTAATACTTCAAAATGAACCTGTACCTACCTAAGAACTATGCCTGCACTTTATCATTGATACCAGCTGAAAGCTAACTATCTGTGGTGGTGGAAACTGCACCAATTGTTCCAAACTGAAGTCCTGTACAGAGTTTTAAATTCTTTTTCCCTTCTGCAAGTTAGCAAGGAGGTTTTTGGAATAATTAATAAACTTCTCATTGAAAATATGAAATGATAATTCCATCCATAAATTTCCTTTGTAATGCCCTTTTGCATGCTTACTTATCTCCTTGCAATCAAGATTCTAATTAATTTTATGAATTTATTAATTCATTGTACCACTGACCGCAAGATTGTTAAAAGTGCAAAGTATATGTGCGGGAAAGAAAGAAACATTTGAGTACCTGCAAGCATATTTTGCTTCACTTCATAGCCTTATTATCCCCCTCTCACAGGGGATACTTATCTGAGATTACACTATTGTAAGACTCATGGAGAAGTTTAGCTTTTGCACTGGATCTAGTATTCAAGATTAGACAGCTTGCAGATATTCAGGACTACCGTTGATGCTATTCTGCCATTAGAGAAGGGAGACGGTCATTTGTTTAATGAGACAGAACTTACTTCTGGACTTGGTGGCCTTTGGGGAGTCTTGGATTCCATCTCATAGCAGTCCAAAACATTGAAAAAGCCAATGATACCTTTAAATATCCCTATTCCCTCCTAACTGATTATGTAGAACAGCAATTGTGTTAGAACAGAAGTAGCAGAAGAATGGAGTTACAATAGCTATGGTTTTTGTGGTGGTTTTGTTGTTGTTGTTGTTTTTTTTTCCTGAAAACGTTGACATATTTTTCTCATTTGTAAAAAAAAAAAAAATACATTGGCTGTAAATAAATCATAGTCCTGGCATAAGCATTTTCATGCGCACTCTGGAAAGTCTCTTGTGGCCATTTAAAACACATTAAAAATCCCAAACAAATGTATGTTACATTACCTCAAAATATATTTCATCTCTCTATACCAAGAGCTTCCAGCCACATCCACGGAGGTAGCAGAATTATCCTTTTTATCAGCCATGATGCTGTACAATTAGACTGTTCCAAGTATGTGTTTGGCTGCTGCTAATGCTCAAGCCTGGTTTGCTTCAATAAAGCTGGGAGAATTTTATATAAATAAGTGTTCTGTCTGAAAGACACTTTGTGTTGCTATTATAAGTAGTGTTGAGTCACATAATACCATGCATTTTTAATGTAATATTAATTCTTCTAAAAGGAATGTTTTTCAAAACACTTTCACAGAGAGAAACTGGACAGTAGTAATTAATGTATATAGTGGCATCTTGTGTTCAAATGGAATTTGCTTCTAGCAAACCTATGTTGTTTATATGGGGGATATTTTGCCTAAACCAAAGAATAGGTTAATGTGCCATATGAAGAGAACTCTGTCACCTCAGTAACAGATGGAAGGAAATTCAGCAGTGTGAGCAACTTTCAGATTACTCTTTTTTTGTTTAATGAAAGCAATTGCAATTGGTTATCTTGGAGCTATGGACTTACATATTTCTAGCTCTGTCCATTATTGAATGAATGGAAACATTTCATTTTTTCAGGCTGTGTTCATACAACTGCTTACTATAAAACTGGTCTGATGCTATTCATTATAAAACCCTTTAGTCTCTCAGGGTGGTGATATGTGTGAACTGGGGATTGCCTATTAGACAAATTCAACTGAACAGTTTGGTTATTCCTCAGACCGAGGGTAGTGAAAAATATTCTTTCTGCCTATAATAAAAACATGTCTGACCTTTCCTTTAAAAGCCTTGCTGAAGTGTATTTTGGAAAAAGGACTGGATATTTATTATGAAGTCATCTTTGTGTCTTGTTTGATAGCCATTAAGATCTGCTAAGGTTGGCCAAGTTACAAGCTTTAGAGAAATTCTTGTTTGTTGTACCTGGTGGATACTTGTAAAAGCTGGAAAGCTCAGTAACTCAGCTCTGTGTTCTGCCAGCATAGAGCCCTGCTTCAGCCAAGAGCTGGCAGGACCTTCTTATAATTGCAGTTGTATGATTGTGACCTAGACCAAAGTTGGGTCTGGAGCTGAGAACAGGAAGGCTAGGACCAAAAATGCAATGCCCAGTCCAGGACTAGGTTGCAGGGAAGGGGACGGTCCCTAATTTCAGTGCAGAAGGTGTAGAAGTGCATTGCATAGGAGGAGACCAAGTAATCCCATGAGCAGAGCACTGAACTGGGTTGTGGGAGACAGACAGGATCTCTTCTTGGTTCTCCTGCATGGTCTTGACATGTCCTTCTGCCATTGTGAGTCATTTGCACATTGTAAATTTATGTCAGTAGTGCTGACTACTCCTTTGTGAAGTGCTTTGAGATGTTCCTAAGTGAAGTGCCAAATATAAGCTAAGTGTTGGTGAATATTATGTGTTTCAGGGAAGTCAGATGAGAACTGGGAGGAGGAAGAGAGAACTGGCAGCTGACCTGAAGATGCTAAAAAGAAACTGCTGAAGGGAGTAAAGATGTGGAACAGGTGGCCAAAAAAAATTGATAACATAGGAATCCAAATCCAATAGCAAGTTATATTAAGAGTTTCATCAAATCAAGAGGAGAATGTGTATTTGGAGAGCTGTTATATATGTTGTCTTCTTATGGAGTGGAAGGAAGGAGGGTTTGTGAAGATTTCATTGTCTGACCGCAATGGTGTGAGTGGTGTGTAGAACTTTAGAAGAAAGGCTGTTTATTTGGACATCAGTGAAGAACATTATCAAGTGCCACATGGGAAACTATTAGTGAAGCTAGAGATGATGATGATGAACAGAGAAATTAAGAACTGGCTTTACATTCCAGAGACTTGTTCTAGAGGGGAAACTATCCAGAGGGATTTTTCTAAAGTAGATCCTTACAAAAGTTCACAACAGAAAAAGTAAAAGTATGGTTTGTTCAATAGAAAAATACAAAAGATGCAGTTGCTATAGAAGAAGGCTGGCATGTCATACAGAAAGGAGTACACAGTCTGGAGGATTCAAGTGAAATGTGGAAGGGTATGTGGAAGGAGAGGGTGTGTTCCTTTAAAGGTATCTGGTCAAAGGAACCATAAACAAGAACATACAGAGACAAACCTGATGGATAAATGATAAGGGAAGTAGTGATAAGAACAAATCTGGTCAGTCACTCTAATCGGTAAGGATATATGGTCCTAGCATCAGTGGTTCAAGAGGCCATAGTCCTCTGGATCTTGGTGGGTCCTACAGACTTTGTACCTGGAGTGTTGGCTACTGGGGGGACCAGCATGAGTAGACTGGCTGCCAGTTACTAGAGTCAGAGGGGGGCTGTATGTGCCCCTGGCCTGCTGCGTCAGCAGCTGGAGTGAGTGGGGGTCTCAGTGCCAGCTAGTGGGGTGGGAATGGTGTGTGTCCCAGAAACCAGCTTACTGGGGGACTGGCATGAGTAAGGGGCTCAGCACCAGTGGCTGGGGTGGGACAGCAGGTCACAGCCCATGTGCCTGGTGCTGGCTGCTGCTGGGGGGCGAGTGTTTTATATCTTCCCCAAATGGGTGTATGTGGGGTGTGCATGTATATTCACTAGCAAACTTCAAGCTGGACAGTACAGAGGGCCTTAGATCTGGGCAGGCAAGGTCCCATGTTATCCAGGGTGACCCATGAGTGTGGGGTACCTATCTGACGAGTGTGTGAATGCTGCATGTTTACAGTGAGCATCAGGATTGGCCAGCCAGAGAGTAGGGGACCTGTGGGGTGGCTCAGAGGGCTGGTAAATGGGCAGGGGTGCCAAGCAGCAGAGGGGCTGTGCTGGTTACTTAAGGGACCCATGAATGTGTGATCCCAGAAAGTTGTGAATCCAGAGAGGGGTGTGTGTGTGTGTGTGCACTCTCACTTGTGACCTCCTGTCTCTGCCAGCCAAAGAGGTGAAGGGGGCTTGGCTGTCTGTGCTTGTGTTGTATGCAAGTTCTGTATATGGGTGGTGTTGAAGGCAGTGCCTTGGCTGTGGCAGTCTGTGTGACTGTCCATATCAGTGTCATGTGTGTGTATCTGTGTGTGTCTCTGGGAAACATGCTCAGCTTTGCTACTAGTTGAACCTACAAATGGGAGAGCAGCAGCTGGGTCTCAGTCTGGGCAGAGACCCTATTTCCCAGGGCATTGGGCTGGCTTCCAGCAGCCAAGCAGGAGAGGTCCTGATATCCTTTAACAAAATGCAATAAAATTTTGGGATATAATTAAAATAGTTTATTTTAATACAAGTGGGGTTTCATGAATGGACTGTGGCTGAGCAGGAGAACACATGGACTCATAAGCTGCCCAGAAGATGTCTGCATCAGTAAGACACAGGATACATTAATCAAGGTACTTGTAGTTGTTCTGGGGGGAGTATTGATGACACGGTACAAAGAATGGCAAGTTCTGATTTTTGCCACCTATGTTCAAAAAGGACAGCCAGAAATTTTAAGAGATGTTGCAAAGGGTTGTGTGTGGGACTGAGGAAAGAAAAGTCTGCCAAATGAGAGTGCAGTAGAAGGGCTTGGGGTGTTTAGCAAGTACTGTTTTATTCTCTAGGACAAACTCCTCTAGCTATGTAGGCTAAATGGCAGTACTTCTCAACTACAAATGGGCATAAAATAACCGTGATACATGTAGACTGGTAAGAGAAGAAAGATCATAATAATTAGAAAGAGCCTTCCACTGTGGTTCAGCACCTACCAGCTTTTAAGACTGACTTCAGTAGGAAAGGTGTCATACAAAGTGGTACCTGGTGTCTGTCGCAGGAAGAGTGGGAGTGCACTCCTCTCGCAGGAGAGAAGTACAAATCGATAACACTCAGGGAGACCCTCCCGTTGAGTCACAAGGTTTGGAAAGGTTCCCCTTGCTTTCTAAACTCCTTCTCAGAGAGGAGTCTAGGTGCGGCTAGATCCAGTCCTAGTCTCAGACTTGGTCAATGNATTTGTCAAAATCACGACAGACTCTTGATCCAGAGTATTAAATGTGCAGTTCATTGGACCTTTAAGTTCCCCCATTGTTCCGGAGCCTAGCCGTGGTGTCTCCACACCGCTCCACCCTCCAGACTGTTCCTCCTAGAGTTAGCACACTGAGTTCCCCCAGTGTTCCAACATCTAGGGTTGCCTAGGGAACTTCATGGCATAGATCCTTTGCTTGTTAGCTGCACTCCACTCTGGAGGCTTCTACAATGCTGTGCCTTTTCCATAAATGTGGATATAAGTTTAATTTCTAAGTTACCCCCAGCAATCACACCACAGTATCTCAGGAGATAGTGTTGAAAGGCTCAACCTCTCCTTCCAGTCTTATGTTCCTATTGCTTGTAGAAGAGAGTTGAGCTCATACAGAACAAGTCCTTGATTGCAGGATTGTTCTGGTCTCCAACTTTGCAGAGGCTGGCATTGTTACTTTCAAAGATTTGTTTTCTGTATGTTTTTCTAATGGGTTACTTTTATAAGGTATATTAGAAATACATGTTTAGGTCACACAGTGCTTGAATTTTAGTTCAATTGCTAAAGAAAAAGCCAATCCTTAGGAATACACAAATGGAGGACAGTGGTGTAGTGAATACTTAATTAGATTAGCTGAATATTTACTACGTCATTGTTCTCTATTTGTGTCTTCCAATGATTGGACATGTGTTTTGGCTGGATAAGGACAATTATTTTTTTAAATCTATCTTAGGAGGAAATTTGGCTCAAAACTTTAGAGGCTTGTAAGTCTTGAGGGTCGGTTACCACATAGTGGTGATTCATCAGTAGAAAATGTGACATAACTTCTGGAACAAATAGGCCATTTGAAGCTTCATGTGGGGGACTAGTTTCACAGTATCACTAATAACACATTAAAGGAGTGTAAGAAACTAAGAATAGAGAAGTGAACGAATCAGAAGTATCAAAGATGAGAACAAATAAACAGAGCTTAACTAAGTCATTGCATGATGCAACAGTATAGTAATTAAACAGAAATATCATAATGGAAGATAATAGGTAAAATGTTTGATATCTCAGAAATCGAATAGCTTATTTTAATACTTTCACCTGCAGCGAAGATGCTTTGTTTCAGAGAGATTCTAGCAAGACTGAAAAGTGGAAAGGCTTTTGTATTGCAGCAGTATAAAAAATAGAAAATAACTCAGTGATATTAACATTTGGCAGAGTTTCTGTTGTGGGTGGTTTTATGTTCCAAAATTCTTGAATGAAGTACTAAAACTGAACTGAAAGTCTTTGGTGAAAATACAATGTCAACATTGCTCCCAGTGTATGTACAGCAGGAAGATAACTATGGTGTTCAGGGTTGCAGGACTAAGTACCCAAAGGACAGGAATACTGATTGGGTTGTGCCTCCCTGTCTTTCCAAACCTCTTTTTGGCTCTTTCTGCTTTCATTTTGTCCTCCCCAGCACTTGTCCCTCTTTCCTCACCTTCTCCTGAGATCTAGTTCCCATTCCCAGAAATGTTTTCAGATTGTACTCTGATTTTAAATATATAAACCCCTGAGAGAGGGACCAGGCCCAGTCTCCTGTTCCTACTGTGTCCTTTCTAGGTCACGGAACCAGACTGCCTTTTTTGATCTCATGAACCTTGACTTTGTTGGCTGGGTACTGGCTCTGTTTCCACAGAAATGCCTCCCCTGACCACTGTAGTAATGGTTTTGGGGGATATGACCTTCTTCTCAGTGGACTGGACTTGAAGGCCTCAACCACTGTTCAGCGTGATAAAGAAACTAAGGAAGAACACTGGTGCTGCTGCTGGATATTATTTTATTTTTTTCCTAACCATGTGGCCAGTAATAGTGTGTATTCCAAGTGCTCAATCCTGAAATCTATCTCCAAACAGGACAGTTTAAAAAGAATATTAAATGAGAAGAACCATGCTGAGACATTGGAGGTCTATCTGGTTGTGGATGACAATATTTTGATTAGTACAAGGAAGGGGGATTGATTTCAGTGGGTACACTTGGTATTATCACTCAGTCTCACATGTTCTGCTGTGGTTTTTCTGTTCAAGGGAAGAAGAAATACACTGAGCTCAGCTGAGTTGTTAAAAGCTAGAAGTCTAGTGTAATTTGAGGTATCCCAGGGCTAACGGATGTATCCCTCTAAGGCGGGCATATATATGACCTGTGAGAGATCTGTGCCCTTCTGGAAGACCAGCTGAGGATCAGGCAGGATACCCTGCCCTCTGCTTCACAGAACCATTGCCTGCTGTTGCAGGAAAAGATACATACAACATGGGTTTCCCTCAGTACCGAAGAATGAGTTTGCCATGTGTATGATCCATGCAAAATGCATAAGGTAAATCTGCATTAATGCTATAATACTAACTAGTGCTAAACACTGGATATAGTCTAGTTTTTAAAAAAATATTTTATTAGGTCAATGACTCTGACTTATTCAGTAAGAACTCTTATGCTCAAGGAAAAAAATATTGAACTCTTACTAAATGCAAAACATAAATATTTCATAACACTGAGGTTTCAAGAATTCTGAAGAGAAGTTTGAAAACAGATTTGCTTACTGTATACTTAAAAAACCCCAAACAGTTCTCTTCCTTCAGCACCCATTACAGATAATAAATTATATATATGTATATGTACCTTCTTCCTTGAGAATATCCAAGTATCATTTACAGCAGTGCTTTAAACCTTGCAGTGGCCATTTGAGCCCAGATATTGCTGACATCTTAGGAACGAATTAAGACACATGCCAAAAATCATTAAGCCCTTGATGTAACAGTGAACAGAACCCAGTTGTCCTGACTTCCTGCTTTTAAGGCATGATCAACTGCTTCTGTCACCATCTCGCTTTTGTCTTGTCCCATTTTCAAAAGCCTCAACTTAGCTCCAGGGAAGTCTTTTCCCTGTCTTGTTATTGCATGAGAGCCGTTGCTTCTCAGTCCTTCCTCTGGGCTTCTGGTCATAATCTGCCCCGCCACATACATTGCATCTTTCATTGCTTCCCCTTCCAAGTACTCTCTGATGCTCATGTGCTGTAAATCAGAGGTGAACTTGTTGCACTGGTGAATCTGAACAGAGCTGTCTCACCAGTGGGCATACAGACCCTGAACTGGGCAACTGTGGTCACTGGCTTTCTGTCATGATGACAGCAGTCCTGGTTAACAGGGGAGGTCCCAGATGTCTGGAGGCTGGCCAACATGATGCCCATCTACAAGAAGGGCAGGAAGGAGGATCCGGGTAACTACAGGCCTGTCAGTCTAACCTCGGTGCTGGGGAAGATTATGGAACTGTTCATCTTGGGTACGCTCAACGAGCACATTCACAACAACGAGGGGATCAGGCCCAGTCAGCATGGGGTCATGAAAGGCAGGTCCTGGTTAACGAACCTGATCTCCTTCTATGAGCAGGTGACCCGCCTAGTGGACGAGG
>VZTL01017388.1:12686-24664 GCA_013400535.1 Scopus umbretta
ATGAGGAGCGGCTGAGGGAACTGGGGTTGTTTAGTCTGGAGAAGCGGAGGCTGAGGGGAGACCTTATTGCTCTCTGCAACTTCCTGAAAGAAGGGTGTAGCGAAGTGGGTGTTGGTCTCTTCTCCCAAGTAGCTAGCAATAGGACAAGAGGAAATGGCCTCACATTGCATTAGGGGAGGTTTAGATTGGCTATTAGGAAAAATTTCTTTAGGGAAAGAGTGGTGAGGCATTGGAATAGGCTGCCCAGAGAGGTGGTGGAGTCACCATCCCTGGAGGTGTTCAAAAAACGTGTATATGTGGCACTTCAGGACATGCTTTAGTAGGCATGGAGGTGTTGGGTTGATGGTTGGACTAGCTGATCTCAGAGGTCTTTTCCAACCTTAATGATTCTATGATTCTAGTGTTGTCTGGTTTTCTTTTTTCTTCGTTCCTCACAGCATCTTCTGGATATTGTTATGTCTTATCCTTTCTGACTGAACCCTTACACTCTCAGGATCTGCCCTTGTGTACAAATACTGTGTCACACAGAAGAATCTGGAGTTATGTAGGAAATTAGTATAACAGAAAGTATGCAAGGAAGGGAAAAGTTATTTTCTTCTGCAAAATCTCTAAAGTTTCCCACTCTAACTCATTCTCTTACAAGTTTTGCTTACTCACATCCAGGTACTCTCAAGCATCAGCTCATGTGCCTGATGGTCACTGGTGACCAGGATTACTTGAGTGCAGTGCAGAAGACAAGGGACATTGGCTATCACGGCTCATAGATTCTCTCTCACTGGTGACAATAGACTGATCTGGGACTTGCCATTGAGTCCCTATAGGAATGAGTGCTGTTGGGATCTTTTGTGTCATGACTATCTGTCACCCTTTTATAAGTCCTAGGTAAAATTCTTTAGATTCACAGTTCTTTTGTATTCCTCATCTGTGCATTTTAAGGCTCCAGTTCTCTTCTCCATCTTCTTGACCCCTTATTTTAGGTCATTTTATCCCTCTTTATTCATTTGGATTAAATCCCCGTATAGGGTGCTCTGTAGCAATTAATGCATATTTTTCCTGTTAATCCTTATTTTGTATTTTCTTTGTGTGCTTTCACATGTGCATATATTTACTTTCATACTTCCTTTATACTAATCTTAAATATATGTTTTTTTTCAAATCTCTACCTGTAAAAGGAAAGATAATAAATGGGTACAGGTAAAATACCATGGATTACAGAAAGGAAAACTCAAATTAGTTACAGGTAGTGAACTCAAACTATTGACAAAAATATTCACAAAAAGTGAGAAAGCAAAATTGTTGCTGTTTTTTTGCATAGAATTATTAATTACAATTATTATTTAGAATTATTAATTAAAACTTTTGCCATGTTATCAGGTATTACTTGTAAGTATAGTTAGAATCCAATTCTCTATGCTGCTCTGATAACCTCATTATAGGGAAAATATGACTTAGATTGTAGAAGTACAGTAAAGGGCATAAAATGGTGGGAAAATAGAATACAAGTCAAGACAGAAAAAAGAACAAGGTTTTGCATGTTTATTTAGGAGAGAGTTGGGGGGCAAGGAAGGTGTGGGATTCCAATGTGGGCCGGAACCCTGAAGAGAAATACAAATATAAAACAAAATCATTGGCAGAGAGTGTAAGTCAGTGTCAAATGATGTTCCTGGTTCTGCTGAGTAAGAAAATCAATGGGACTTGCCCTGAGGTGGGCGAATATCAGCAGAATCTGCAGTATTAACATTTTGCCTATCATATATGTGGTTATAGGTTAAAAATATTCCAAGCACAGCACAGGTTGGGCAGATGGATTTTTTTTTTAAAAATAGGATTTGAGGTAAAATCTAAGCTCAGAAATGCCTGCTGAGAATTAGCAGACAAAACACAATATTTTCCTGCCCTACTTTCCCTGCTCAGCCATTCCTGTGCAGACACATGAAATACAGAAAGCTGTGAAGCAGCATACTGGTCTCATAAAAAATCCTCACAGACTCAGTACGTTTTATGGAGTTTATGCTCTAATCCACTCCTGCCTCTTTTATGACTCTCAGTTGCTCTTTAAAATAGTTGAAGGGTTTTCATTTTCTGTGTGTATACTTGAGATCATGGTACATGTATCAGAACTGTAGGCAAAGACCTGCAGCTGAAAGCGCAACCACAAGGATGGTTGCTCTCTCTACAGGAGTAGATGGTTGTTAGATATTTGACCATGTTGCTGAGCAGAGTCTTTCCAATTTGTGCTAAAAGCTGGGTAGATTCTGTGATGGAGATTTTCCTCAATCATTTGTGCTTGGAGTGAAGTTTCTTCCTTCCCACCATATAAAGAAGTGCAAGTCTAACCATTTACTAATCCTAAGAGCACTGTGAAAGGCTGGAACCAGATGTGCAGAGGTTCACTCCACACCATATCTGGCTCTTCTGTCATGGCAAGTATGCTGAATACAACTTGTATACAAACTGTGTTTGTTGTGGTGAACTCTGGAAGCCCAGAGCAACACCTTCATTGTTCCTTTGGTTGCTCATCCATTCTGCAGCAAGAAACTTCCATGATATCAGACAGTTCTGCCTACTCTGGCTTGGGGACAGTAGCATAGTGCTGGCTGAGCCTCTGGCTGCAGAAAGCATGGGAATTCTGTTTGAGTGCAACAGTCAGAGGTAGAAGTGATCACTTGCCTCACTTCTGCGTTTTAAAAAGCATAGGTTTAATGATTTAATTGCCCAGAAAATTTGACATTGACTTTTTCCAACGTCAAGAAAACTGCAATTAAGCAGTTACTCCTTAAATAGGACCTTGAAAAGGAAAGTAATCTCTATACTTTTAACTCTGATTAAGTATAATTTGTTCTACTGATTTGAGAAATTGCTGAAAATTAGGGCATGTCTTCATAACTCAGTACAGTAACATTTTGGGTCTTTGATAAAATCTGTCCTTCATCATTTCTGTGCTGCTTTATGTATTTAGTTTCAGGAGAAAGTTGTAGCTTGCTGCTATGTAAGTATATCATGGTGGTATGGAACAGATGATTGTAGCTCAGTGCAAACCTCCCATATAGCTTTGGAGTGGAGATGTGCCAGGGAGGAAGAAAGGACAGAACTGTGACTCTACTCTCAGCTGCTGGAACAAATTTAGACCAACCTGAAGGCAGCTTAATTGTAACCATTGGATGATCCATTCATCTTCACATTGTGCATCTTATACTTCTACTTGTGTCTTGGGCTGTCTGGGGTGGCTGCAGGCAGTATGTTGAATGTATATTGGAATGAATTCCTGTATAGGGAATAAACACAAAATACTTAAGTCGCATTTAAGATGTCACATGGGACTGAAGCTGGATGTAGGTCTGCTTTGCTGGGAAAATGCACATGGTATTGGCAGCCCAGTGTGATAGGTTAATGCATGCTTCAGCTGGTGTATATTTTTTGAAAATACCAGGAAGCAGAGTGGCAGCAGGTGTGAGACAGGTGAGCCTGGTTTTTGTTGCTTTTTTTTTTTCCTTTTTTTTTTTTTTAATTTTTTAATTAGTCAGCAGAAGGTCTGCAACATTTTAGGTAACTTGAAGGTGTGTTAAGGATGGATTAGGCAGGCTTGTAAAAGAAAGTTGCAGTGAGAGAATCTTTGAATAACAAAAGAGTGAGTTAACTATTCAGCACAAGTGGTAATCCTGTTAGTACCTTAGCAGGGCAACTCTGCTGAGGAAAGCAGATCTTCACAATCTATTTTTGTAAAGTTTTGTGGCTCTGAATTGAATATGATTGCCCAGATACAAGGCTCAATAAATTAAGCATTGAAACTAAAGCTTAAGATACGTTTTTATGTCTTGAATTTTTCATTTTCTAACTTGATGTATTTTCATGGATTAAGAGAATTCATGAAGATACTATTAGGAAATGCAACAAACCTGGAAAAGTCATTAGGTGAGCAGTAGCGTAAGAAAGAAAAGTGCAAATGAAGGAGAAAGCACTGACCTTCCAGAAAGCAAAATCTGATCTAGCACAAGGTGTACAGGTTATAGTTAGGGCATTGAGTCGCTACTTCTGACATGCTCAAAGGCAAACTTAGGTCATCATTAAAACAGTGTGATAACAATCCTATGTGATTGCAAGCTCCTTTTCAGATCCAAACTAGGCAGTTTCAGACTTAGGTGGTTAACTTCTAAGAGACACTTAAGAGTAAGCAGGGAACAGAAATAAAGTTAAGAGATGTAACTCAGTATATGTTTTCAAGAGAGTGAATACACGGTACTTGGGTACTTGTATAGTCTTTTATAAGGCAAACCTGACCTCTTTTGCCTATTAAAGAGAGACACTGACAGGCTGTAAGGAAAATGCTGTCAGTCTTTCTCAGCAGTGAAGGTGACAGTTCCTCCTATTACTCCTTGCCTGTACTTTTGATTCTCACTATCTATTTTTATACCTAGGTCTCTGTTTACGTGCCACTGTTTACGTGCCACTGGTTCCATGCCACTGTTTGGTGCTTAGCTTCCTACTTTATCTGAGTTGTGTAGACAAAAATTAAGGGAAAGGGAGACATCAGCATCCCTTATCAGCATCATTTTGGAACACAGTAAATTTCTTGTATATCCGGGAGGACAAACACAAAAGCCTTAGGACACTGGGGGAAAATAAATATGGGAAATCAGCATAAAGAGAGGAAAACAGAGTTGAAAATAAATGAATGAATGAGAGGTAGAAGATGGAAAGGAAAGAGGAGAATATTCAATGGAAAGAGACAAGATGGAGAAAGGAATAGAAACCAAAATGAAAAAGGTGAGGATAGTGTAAATAAAAGATGGAAAGTTGAAGTTAAGCTGTGGCTAGTAACAGAAAAAGAAAAAAAAATCACCACGTGGAACAAATATTTAAGAGTGAGAATAGACAAAAAAAGAAGAAAAGGATGGGTTTAAGAGCCAGACTGTGAACAGGAGGAAAACACTGTCAGATTTAGAGCTGTCAGTCCAACTTGGATGTTCAGTTAGGAGAGCTCAGGAGTCATCAGCAGAGACTTGGACTAATAGGCCCATCCAAGTCTAGCAGAAAATCTTGTTTAATAGGAGAAAACAATGTTTGAAGTCACTTTGAGCTAGAACATATCTGTTCCTCAGAAATATGGCTTACTGGCAGATATGTACATGATGGACAAGTTAGAAAATCTTCCAGGATAACTAGCTTTCAAGAGAAAAGTATGGAAAATAGACTCTTCAGGTTTGAAATCTCATAGGAGGTGTAAAGTTAACAAAATACTAATATGCCTGAACACGAGATTCATATGCATGAAATGCTTTATATAGAGATATGAATGGGGCTCCCCAAAGTACAGCTCAAGGACTATCTGACTAATAATTGCATTTCATGGATAGGGTAGGAAAAATATGACATAAGTAAAATTAAATTAAAACCATAGAGCTCAACATCTGTGTATTAATAAAAAGATTAAAAACATAGAAAAGAATCAGAGATGCTATTGCAGATGTAATTATACTGCTTATGCATTGTCTATGGCACCGTATCATCAGGATCTGGTACTATGAGCATGAAATGGGAGGATTCATGCTGTGAAAGTAGTTTATCATCACTAACAAACACAAATGTGTGTGCATAAAAAGTAACAAAAAAGCTATAAAACATTAGAGCTAGTTCTACTGTGAATTATATCCCAAGGTGGTTTAGTATAAAATTAATAAAACTTCTTGGAGCAAACCCAGGTTGCTACCATCATCTCCTCCTTTCCAAGGGAATACCTTCGATATTAGGATATAGGATGATACTCCTTATATTGCTGTTCTTTTTGACCTAGAATGGCCTAAGTTTTTACCTGGTTTCAATAAGGAGGTAGAGGACATCCTGTGGCTTATGATGAAGGCACTTTCTAGGGAGATGAGGGAAGAAGTCTGAACTCCTTAAAGCAGAAAATGAAATCGAGTCTTCAGTTTCTGGGCAACTGCTCTGACACATTCATATACAGTTTCAAGGTGGGGACAGCTACCTTGTAACTCTATTCCAGTTCTCAAACTCCAAAAAAGGGGTGTGCAACATATGTGAAGAGAAGCATGTGGTGAGGAAATAGCCAGAGCTAGAGAAACAAATGAAGCTAAAATCATCTGGAAGAGATTTTTTTGGCTAGAGTGTGTCTCACAACCAGTTCACTGAGCTGAAGTTTAGTGGAGATGGCTTGAGCTGAAGAATTACAGCCTGCATGGAAGAGTGACAAAGACTGGCTCTGAAGAGAGATGGTGGCGACAAAGAAAAACACACCAACCAAAACCTTCATTAAAACATTTGGTAGTAGAAGTAGTACTTACAGTCTTTGTGGTGGCTTTAGAAAAGTGCAAGTTATTTTGTCGATATCCAAGTTATTAGTGTCTTTCCATTTAGAATGGCAGAGTATGTGACATTATGGTCAATAAATTACTGAAAGGATTTTTGAAGTATTCAGAAAAATATAGCAGAAGACAAACAGAATGTGTCAGGGACATATCCATTCTTA
Organism: Scopus umbretta; assembly: GCA_013400535.1. Classification (NCBI taxonomy): domain Eukaryota; kingdom Metazoa; phylum Chordata; class Aves; order Pelecaniformes; family Scopidae; genus Scopus; species Scopus umbretta. Next base: position 19,168 of record VZTL01017388.1, read on the forward strand.
AATTTTAGACTAGAAGAGAGAAATAATTAAATATACACTGTTGACCAGGAGAAGCAAAGAAATATATTTTCTATGTATCTTCGCTATATGTGGTTTGTCTGAATTCAGGTTTACAATGCAGATCCCTCTCCATACCCTGACCCACCACACCTTTTTCTTCACATGGTATTTTCTAGAATAACAGCAAGTATGCTACTGCGAAGAAATTGTGACCTGAATACAAACAGGACTTTTTCTGGCTGTTTAGCAGCCTTGGTTCCCATAACAGCAATGTTTTAAATAGTCTGGCTTCAGATATTTGTGATACAAAATAAAATTCTCACCAGTTGGATTCATAGCAATGTGAAAAATGGATTTAGGGAAACAAAAGAACAGGGCCAATCCATCTCAGCAATTTGACACCATACCTATCTATTTCAAACAAGGGAGAGGAAAGTTGCATGTGAAAAGATGACTTCTCAAGAAGTAATTCAAGTGTGGAAGATGACTTGAACATAGGAGCAAAGGAGTTGGGCATAGAAAAAGAAGTTTACATTGCCTTGGGGAGGCATTTTGCAGTATTTTTAGGAAGAGGGAGAATTCCATGTCCCCAGAAAATCCCATGCAGAGAATGCAGACCATGTACTGAAAGAGGTTGGGTTCAATTGCAGGGCTCTGTTTAAGGGGTTGCTCAGTGGCTCTGTTCTGACTGCAGAACCTACTCTCTCATATTTTGGGATCTCTGAGCTCAGATTGCTAAATTGAGACTGATGGAGGCTTGTCAGGCAGGGAGCCACTGTAGGGTACGAATCCCTTTCACTCATGCCCTTCTGTTGCCTTATCATCTCCAGGTAGTATCTTCCTGATCAGATAGTACTTGAGACATGGGAAGTCACCAGAAACATTCTCCTTCAGAGAAGAGAGTGTGTGTGCGTGTGTGTGACTGAAGTAATTATGGTGCAGAAGAATGAAGGAATCCCAAGAGAGTGAAGTGAAAGTTGGGGTTAGACTGAAGAAGTAGTGTGAGCATTCTGTGAAATTATCAAGATGTTTTTTCCGTAGATCTCATGAGTACCCATGGGCTAGAAGATGGTGCTACAGTCCACCATCTCACTGGAAAAAAACCTCCACAAATCTGAGCCATTCCCTTACAGTTTACGGGTATTGTTTTCCACTGTGGTTAATGTAATCTGTCCTGTGACTGATGGATGTTCCTTTCATCTGGACTTGATTTAATTCTAAGTAAAGCACACAAATTGTAGGCACCACATGCAAGCAGGCGCATAGAGAAAATCTAGGTTTTTTTTCTAGAGAATGACACAGCTTACCTGCTTGTTAATGGCTGAGCTATGTGGATTCTCTATACTTGTCTCAATTTTATTTTGCACACCGTTTTATCAGTAGGCAGAAATTGTGTGTGCATTTATATGGTATGCAAGTAATCTCATTGTTGCTAAAAACCTACATGCTGTCAAGACTACACGCAAAAATCTAGATCCTGATCCTTGGAGCTGGTGACTTCCCAGCAGTTCAGGAAGAAGCTACATCATGATATTGAATTGTTGGATATCTTGTTTAAGGGATGTGGTGTACTGAAGGTGAAATTATTTACAAAGAAGCAAAATGTCTTTTCAGATGTCAAAATACCTTGGAGTTCTTCAGTTAACATGAACTTTCACATCTTCCTATTTTCTAATATGTCTATCTCTATCCTTTTGCTGTGTGAGTCTCAGAAATAACCAGAGGAAGGACTCTGCATGGTGTTCTGCAATGAAGCAAACTGAACACATATTTAGTGCTGCTCAAGCAAATCTCAGTGATTCTAGTTACAATGTTATATAAAAACATTCCTTGTACAGGTGTGATTTGAAATGGATGAGCTTTCAAGGCCCTAAATACCTACAGAACTGTATCTGTATATAACTGTATCACTCCCAACAGAAATATCTTCAGAGAAATATTTTTGTGGTGCTGCATTACACTGCTACTAATTCAAGCATATCTATATAGTTCTATATATAGAACTGTTTCAAGGAAGGCTTGCATAGGAATGTGAGGACTTTTCATACTAAAATAGTTGTATTGCTACAACCTCAAGCATAGATGTTTGTCAATGTATTATTATCCTGATATATACTTAATTTTCTTCTGCAGGATTCTTTGCTACTCCCGTATGTTTGTACTCGCGTTAAAGGGCTCATACCATTTAATTTAACCAAGCTAATTGAAGTGGTGCAATTTTCTTATGTCAGCAAAGCCCAACAGGCCCTATGTATATAGATACTGCATACAGGCAGTATCCAATCACTTTGAGGGTTATCAGGTTTATCAGCAAATGGATATTTGGGCCTGGTATGTTTCATCAGCTCTTTTTGCTGTAGGAATGGATTCTGATGCTCTTGCTCATGTGGATTGATCTGAACCCACCAAGGTACGTTTTTATTTAGTGAGCTTTGAAGGTGTTTAAAAATTTGATGCTTAGATGAAATTTCAATAAAGTACTGGAAAACAAAACTCTGTGAAAAAGAAAATTAGAAAGCTTCTAAGCCTCAATTAAACTGAAACTGAAATTATGTTTTTCTGTGTTTCAGTTTTTGCCTTTCACTAGAAAAATCAATATAACTACAGGCCAGATCCTGAAATGTTTTCTCAGTGGAAGTTTTCCTGAATTAAAAAATGAGACTGGAAGGACTGACTTAGCATTACCACTGAAGCTGATGGAAATAACTGAAATTATTGTGGCCATTGATGAATTTTATATAGTTTTAAGGGGACTCGGGGAACATTTAATCAGAACAGAACAACAGAGCAGTATATCCCTTATAAGCTGTGTAGCCAGCATAAACTGTAAAAAGCTAACATTTTGAGAATGACTGTTACATTTGTACAGTGCTACTATATATAAGCCAAGCTACTGTATTAAGTTGTAAAAGGAAAATCAGAGTACCTATTTTATTGGTGCTGTAAAGCTTACAAAAAGGCAAGAAGCGAGACAATCCTAGGACTTATGATTCTGAAATTAGGAGAAAATTTTTCTAAGAACCTGAGGTTTAGAAACATGTTTGATGGGAATGAAAATATTATGGGATATATTCTAGAATGGCTCAGTTAAGTGTGCATTATCTCTTTTCAGTTCTACATTCTGTGGTGTTTGGCAAAACTTTGGATGTGCACAGTCTTAACTGTCCAGAGAGACAGGATGTGAGGAAAGATGAACCTAGGTAGCATGTAAATAGTGAGGTGGGCCACGATTTGAGCGTTCGTCAGCCCTTTGCTGGGGCACCCAGCTGGAATGCACTAAAGCAGAGCCTGAACGTCTATCAGAAGTAACTCATTGGGGTGTAGGAACAGTGTGAAAGATTCCTCACTAGTATTAAAAAAACCTGGATGTGTGATTGATGTGTTTTATTCACACACTGTAAGTAAAATCAACTTGTGGCTAGAAAGGCATTGCCTACAGAGATGAGTTTTGTTTTCCCATCATCTCTTAGCATGGGCATTGTCCATTTCCAGGAGAGTCTGTACCAACCTCTGATCTCCAAGGTCTTTTCCAACCTTAATGATTCTGTGACTCTATGATTCTAACTTGTTCCTTAAGGTAGGGCCTTAGATGTTGCCAATGTTGTTGTGGCTTTGGGCCTTTTATTGCTGTGCTATATGTCTGTTTGAGGACTTCATGGCTGTACACATGGGAGGTGTGGAGCAGAAATGATCTGTGGACTGTCTGGATGAAACCACTATTTGATTGTCTGGAAAACTGAGGGTGTGTCCCTTCAGGCTTCTGTTTTATATGATGACTGCAAGTTATCTTGACACACGGCCACGTAATCCATGCATATTAGTGCTACTATAGCTTTTTAAATAGCTTTTAGCAGGGTCTTGATTTTGGGGTTGGGGGGGGCGTTGTGAGGCTGTTGGGGCATTTTGTTCTCAATCTGAATATTGTGATCTTGAAGCTGGGTAGCTAGCCAAAAATTTGAAGCAGATTTTTTTATTAAGTGTTTGGCTTCTGTCTAGACAACTGGATGAAATAGGCACATTTCCACATGTTCTAGGCACTTGACATCTCTGTCTGCCCTTCTTAGTCTGCACAGACCTACATTTATCCTACTTAAAAAGATAAGCAGGGTTGGGTGGTTCCACAGCAGTATTTGCAGACAGTGTGACACTGGGCACATTAGAATAAAGATGAGGGCAATTATTTGGGTCACAAAAATGGGCTAAGAAGTAAATGAATCCATCAGCCAAAAGATAAATCGGGTAATCCTGCTCTCAGTGTTGTCTCTTCTGGTAATAGTGGCCACTGATAAAAGCTGATAGACTAGTAGTCATTCTTGGCAGTGCTGAGTCAGAATTAGGGCAATTGTTCTCTGGGGTTTGTGCACAAGGTACATCAGTAGAAACTTTTGGGATTTATAGTGTAAGGTTTTGCTCTCAAAGTTATCCCACACGGTGAGTGGTGCCCAGGCCCACAAATGAGAAAGGTTTTAGCTGAATGTTGGGGTCACTCCCTCCTAGACCAGCCCAATCCAGAGAGGATTCATTGGACATGCCAAAAGACTTTGTGGGGTAATCAAGGGGAAAAAAAAAAAAAAAACAGCAGTGAAAGAAATACTAGCAGAGAAGCAGTTTCTGCACTGGGTAGTAGGTAGAACATAGTTGCACCCCTGGAGGACTATGTCCTGTGGTTTGCCTCATTAAATATGTCAGCTTAGTGACTTAGGTGTTGTATGAATGGAAGCATAGGTTTATTGTATTTGCTGGGATTTGTGGTACTGGGGTAAAACTCATTGCAGCTGCAACACCCTCAACTCCCACTGCTGAGTTTGTTCAATTTCATGGCCCTGTTTTTTGTCAGTCCTCCAACACAAGGGTCGAGGAGCCAACTGGAAAACAGATTGTGTTGCATTTCTCCATCTTCTCTCCAGCTACACTTGATCACCTTGAGCCTGTCTATTGCATTGGATGAGAAGCTGGACCCTGCCTTAAATGCTTGTAACTTGTGGGTGTGACTTGCAGAATTCTACCAGCCGAGCTGCTGTTGGGGCACGCTGCTGCAGCAAGGGCGAGAGGGTGCTGAGCAGGAGGAGAGTGGAAGTGGGGCAGGGGGGCCCGCAGGGGATGAGCAGAGGGACGGTGCTGCAGCAAGGATGAATCTCCGAGGGAGCAGAGGGGCAGGTCTCCAAGAAAGAGGTCGTCAAACATACTGCAGCAACACACAGACGGCACCAGACCTGGCTGGAGGCCCATTTTTTTTCGGAGCCCTGCGCTGATTTAACCCTCCCAAGCGGATGTACTTTAGCACTGCAGCAGCAGGTCCAGAAGTGTAGGCGGTTTGCGGCCCTTCCCGCGCCCCCCCTTCCGCGCCCCCGAAGCTTCAGCAGCGCAGCCGGGGCGGAGACGAGGGGAGGTGGCGGCGCGGGAGCCGCACCCCTCCCGGCTGGGCGGCGAGAGCCATCCGGCTCACCGAGGGGCCGCAACACGTGGGTAAGGACGGTGCGGCGGGGGGGGGGGGGCG